>ML778715.1:1779501-1793814 GCA_009831015.1 Picea engelmannii
AACCCAGATTACATAGGGACGTCTCCCTTGGACTAGCCCTCCTAAATAGAAAGAGCTCCCCATCGAGGTGACAGTGGGTGGGGAAGCTCCTGTTACGCCGGTTTCAAGCCTTGACTCAAGCTCCTTAAACCTTTCCTACAAACTGTGCGATAACAAGCCTCTCTATCCCCGTTTTATGGTGGTGAGGATATCGGTAGGGTTTAATATTAACTAGTGCTGAATATGGTTTAACCTCGATTATATGCTCTATCTTTCTTTCAGGTGGCAACTTCATAGGTGAGTCTTGGAATACTTTGTCGTATTTTTGGATTAATGCTTGAATCTCTGGGTGTTGAGATTGGATCACTTCTACTGCTAATATCTCCATCTGATGACATTGTGCCATTTAAGTTGGTGCTCCTTTTCTAATTAGTTTCTCCATTTGTCTTGAGGATATAATTTGGGTGGGGGGTGGCTGGAATTCGTGTACTTTATATCTTCTTCCTTCCCATTTGAATTTTATAAATTGTTTCTGGTGATTTGCAGAATAAGTCCCCAACGTTTGTAACCATTGAACTCCTAGGACAACGTCTACTCCACGCAAGGGTACTGTGTAGAACCCAGATTCCAATTCGTAATCTTCTATCTGAAGGTTGACCTTGTGACACTTTCCCACTCCATCAATTTTTTTGCCATCTGCCACCATTACTCTTATATTTGCGTCTGGATGTACAAATAGGTTTAATTTCTTTGCAACATTTATATCTATAAAATTATGGGTGCTCCCTGTATCTACTAGAATGGTGACATTCTCCTTTTTTACGTGCCCTTTTAGTTTTAATGTTTGCGGTTGTGTTATTCCTGTTATTGCAGCCAGAGATATCTTAGGCGTGGCCTCTTCTGGTTCTGTATTGGGGGCATCACCTTCTTCTTTACCTTCATTATCCGAGTCACTATCAGATGTGTCTGATTTCTTTTCTGCTTCACAAGTATATAGTTTTTTGTTGTTGCATTTATGCCCTGGTGACCATTTGTCTCCACAATTTCTACATCTGTTTCCCCGTCTCTTATCTGGGTCTTGCTGTCTGCTTTTACCTTCCCTTAAAGGAGGTGGTCTATACTTGTTAGATCTGTCTGTAGAGTATTTGTTTGATTTTTCATTTAGGTATTTATTTGACCTATCTGGACTTGTAAATGACGGTTTATTGAACTTGTTTTTTTGTTCAATTAGCCTTGCTGCGTGTCTAACATCCTCGATAGTTTTAGGATTCCATAGTTTAATTTCGCTACGGATGTAGTCCTTTAACCCACATATATACATCTTTAACAATTGTTCATCAGTGAATCCACTTTTCCTTGTTGCCAGTACCTCCCATTCGTGTGTATCGTCTATGCTTTGCTTCTGTTTAAGATGCACGAACTTGTTATATAGGTCATCACCCTCTTTGTCATGGAACCTTTTTAGTAGGGCCGCTGTGAAGTTTTTCCAATGGAAGGATCGAGCGTCACATTTCTTGGACCACCATAGGTACCAGTCATAAGCTTTTCCTTCTAAACTATTAGAGGCTGTCATTACTTTTTCTCGTTCGCCTAGTGGGGGGTTTGACTCAAAAATACCGTCCATTTTATTGATCAAGATGACAACTCCTCTATGGTCCTTGCCGTCATATTTCAACAATTCCTTTTTAAACTTCTAGTAATCTCTATCTTGAAATTTGTGCATATTTCTTGAAAAAATTATCTCTGGTATTTCTTGCTGTCCTTGATCCTCTAAATTTTGTGATCCCAGACTTTGTGGTGGTCTTTGATATGCTAAGGGTTGTGCGCATAGTGCATCCACTCATTCGGTTAAATGATCAATTCTTGCGATCTGTTCATTTAGCATCCTTGTACTCTTGTCCTTGTCGTCACCCCTCATTCTTAAATAACTATTCCATTGCTCCTCCGATGTGTTAATTAACATGTCAATTCTATCTTCTTTTTGAAATAATTTATCGATTTTTTCCAATAGTGTTTTTTGCCCTTCGCCGAATTCTTCCTGATTCTTCTCGAGTTTACCGAGACGATATTTAATGCTGTTGATTTCGCTTTTACGATTAATTTCTTCCCGTGACTCGTTTTTTTTTCTACTTGCTTCCATATTTTATTTTATAAAATATAATTTGTCAATTTTTTTTAATGATAATGTGATTTTATAATAATGATAAGTGACTTTATAATATTTTATAATATTATAAAGTGACTTTATAATATTTTATAATATTATAAAGTGACTTAATTAAATAAAGTAATTTTAATAAATGATAAAGTGGTTTTTAATGGGATACTAAGGGTCCTGACTTTTTGAACGGTCACGATAATATTTGATGATGAGTCGGATTGTACGAAGGGGTCAACAACAGGGGAAGCGCGAGTTGTACGAAGCAACGAAAGTCAGTGGAGGGTATGGGCAGCATGGGACAACGTTTTGTATGGCGACGGATGTAACATGTACATATTGAACAGTACAAAATGTGTACGGTGGTTGGGATAGGTGGTGTACGGTCCAACGTACATAAATGACACAATCAAACTCTGTAGCGATATGATAGTACGGTGGACGACTCTGAATTGGCAGCGAAACATGTATGGTACGGAAGCCTTAGGCGGTTGCTGTACGAACCGAATTAACCCACAATTGCCAGAGGGTCACTCTGATACCACTGTAGCAATAAAACTGCTATTTAATGGAAGGCAAAATATTTCTGAATAAGATATTTGATTGATAATTGATAAAAGATGATTACAATTATCATCTTGACAATTTAGTATATCGCATTGACTGGTCACGAGGTGAGGAGGTACGTGCCTCTTGATTTATTAAATTATTATTATTACGTTCGTAACAATGGGCTTGATGGTTCCAAAAGAGAGGTGATGTGGTTTGAAGGAGGAATACGCATGGCATGACACTCTAGTACATGAGAGAGCGACACATGGCCTTTGGAGGCCCAACAACTTGCATCTTGAGGCTCAACGTCTCATTTTTTGAGCCTAGTGTCACCCTTTTAGGACATGACGTCACCCTTCTATTGATGTTTTGGTAGCTGCGGGAGGTATTTCTTCCTGGACAACTTTTCTTATTGAAGAAGAAGATTCCAAGAAGTCAAAGGAAGACCATTGAACAATTGAAGAACACCCCAGAAAAGAATAAAGTAAAATAGAAGACCATAGAAGAGAAGTCGACCCACTGGAAATAATAATAAAGTGGAAATATAATTTCCAGGACGAGAAGTCGGCTCACAGAAATAATGAAGACCCAGAATAAGAAGTCGACCCCAGAGGGGCCCGGATTAGTATAAATACAAGTCTGGGTTAGTTCATTTGTACAACCACACAGTTCTCTTTCTGCAGTGCGCACTAGGCAGCTGCAACTGCAATTTCGCTATTTATGGTTTCTGGTTCTCTTGGAGAGTGCACCCCACTTGGGGAAGGATATTCTTGGTGGTTCTTGGTGATCTCTCTTGTGCGCTACCACTAGAAGAGTGGCATTAAGGTTGTGTGGTGCTGCCCAGTTGCTTCGTGCCAGTAGCAGCAGTAGTTACAGTTGCAGTAGCAACTGCAACTGCAGTTACATGTTGTGCCAATTCTATGGCGCGCTAGTGATGTGCCTATCTTGCACCAGTTCTGTGGTGACTCAGTTGTCTACCCTCGCTAGGGTTTGACAAGAAGAAGTAAGTATTCAGTTCTTCATTGTTGATTTATTCTTGTGATTAGAGCATGTTCATGGTTGTATTGGAATATTCTCTCTAGAAAAGTTGGCTGGGTTTTTCCTCGAGTTTGGGGTTTTCCCAGGATAAATCTTTGTGTCCTCTTGTTCTTGTTTATCTGCTGCTTATATATTTCAGTATATGATTATTGAATGAATAAAGACGATAAAAATGCTATGGCAAATGTAATGTTAACGAAACTAATGAAAATCTAACACCTTCTAAGGGATTTACTTTATGTAATTTTAATTTTTGCAAATTGTAAAGACAAATAAAGGCGGTCAACCATCTTTTAATTTGTTGTTGACTTTCTTATGTAGACAAATTTGTTTTAGATGACCTCATATAAATAGAGGTCATCTCACTTTCATTTTAGACAGAACTCACCTGAGAATTACATAACTCTTGGCTGAAATTTTCGCCGTACTTGGGAAATTGGCTCTATCTTCTCTCTTGTGCAATTGGATGCTCTACCTGTCTATTGGTTGGAGGAAGGCTAGCGACTTATCTTGGATGCTTGTTTCTTGGCAATTGGTTGAAATATCTTGATAAGGGTTTTTCATGCTATCTCTTGGATTAGGTAAGGAATTTCTGCAATTGTATGTGTTTCTTCTTGATTTCAAGGTTATTTTGTGAAACCTTTGAAGGAGTATAAATGCATACACCCTCCATCAACGATCTCTCTTTTATTGTCATAGAAAAGGCTATTTAAAAGGTTGCTACAAGGAGTTAAAAAGGCTTACATAGTTGTAGATTTACCTTGCTAAGGTTTGTTTACTCTAGGGAGTAAAAACGCTCACACCCCCAGAGGAGTAATAAACCCTAGCTCATAAAACAAGAGACTCCATAACCCAATAGATAAGGCACTAATCGTTTGCATTGGAGATTGAATATTGTGCATTGGTAAATGTGATTTCAAGGAGATTGAATTGTTCAAGTTTGGAATTTAATTCTACATGCTTTAAGCTATATTGTGCCCTAAGGGCGTCTTGATTAGCCAAGTGATCTAGCTTCTGCAATAAAATTTTAGCTACAACTAATAGGGCTGTAGCAAACTTACTCTCTTTCACACTTTTCTACCGCTGAAATTCACTTGCAAGTTGTCATAATTGATCTACTGCTTAAAGGATATTGTTTGGGTGGATTGCTTGTTGATTTTAGTGGCTAGAACTTGCTGCTGTAGCAAAAGTTTGCTACAGCCATAAGGCTGTTATAAAATCTTGCTGATAACACTGAATAACAACCCTCTTTTGTTATCAAACTCTTGGTTTAATTATTAGAATATTGACTACTAATTGCTAGTTTTATTTTCCAACATCATACACTTGATTTTGATTGTTTAATTTGCAGCTGTTATAACTTATTTACTGCTGATATATATTTCCATACTGCTGGAATCTTGGGACAGCAAGATTTCATGCTGATTCCCCATTGGTTTTGAGGCTTTAATCATCATATATTGTCTTGTTCCGGGCAGGTCTAACATTGTTTTGCAGGTACACAACCTTGGCAACCATTTACCAGCTCATAAGACCTTTTCTCAAGTGTCTTTACCATCCTTGACCTTGACCTATAGGGGCACTCTCCAAGCTCTTTGCTTATCCCATCACAATCCCCTTAATGTCACCCGGGAAGCCTCCCTTGTGTTGGATTTGTCTTTCAGTAAAACGAGGGGGACATCTATTGAGGTGATAGTGATAGGTATTCCCAATTGTGTCACACATTTGGTGTTTGGGTTGGGCTTTTCCCAAACTGCATACTGTGTGATAATATTAGGTAAAGCACTCAATTGATTTGACACCCGATGCTCCTCTACCTAATAGCCTTGTATATAGGCATGTTGTTACGGATAGTGAAGAAATCAAACGCCAGATCCAAGAATTAATTCTGAGGGGCCACATCAGATCAAACTCCTCACTTTGCGAGAGCTCAATTGTTCTGGTACAGAAGAAGGACATGACATGGTGACTTTGTATTGATTACAGAACCCTGAACAAGATCACACTCAAGAACCAGTATCCAATCCCCCAGATTGATGATCTTCTCGATCAACTCAAGGGAGCCAATTTTTTTAGTAAGATTGATCTGAAGTTAGGTTACCACCAGGTGCCGATTGAACAAACTGATGTATGGAAGACAACCTTCAAGTCTAAAGAAGGTCTCTTTGAATGGCTGGTCATGCCTTTTGGTTTGACTAATGCCCTGACCACATTCATGCGGATGATGGATGATATACTGCGACCATTCACAAACTCCTTTGTGGTCGTATATCTGGATGACGTCCTCATCATTCACAAAACCTGGGAGGAACATTTGAAGCACATTCAACAAGTCTTGGGCACCTTGCGGCAACACAAGTTATATGCCAATTTGGAGAAGTGTTCCTTCGACATGCAAAAACTCTTAATATTTGGGATACATCGTGGACGAGCATGGTGTGCATGTGGATCCAACCAAGATCCAAGTCATCTGCGATTGGCCAGCCCCGAAGACATTGACCGATCTCTACAGCTTCTTGGGCCTCACCAACTTCTATCGCAGGTTTGTGTTAGGGTTCTCTCATATCGCTTGGGCCCTAAGCCAGGTAACCAAGGGTGGAGCGAAGGCCAAGTTTGTTTGGGATGCATCCCAACAGAAAGCATTCGAGGATTTGAAATTCTGCCTCCGCTAAGCACCAGTCCTTATACTACCAAACCTGCAACAACCATTTGAGATTGAGACAAATGCTTCATATTATGCTATCGGTGCAGTCCTCACTCAACATGGGCATCCGGTGGCCTATCACAATACGACAAAGAGATGTATTCCATTGTGCAGGGATGTTGACAATGGAAGCATTACATTCCGGGGAAGGAAACGATCATCCACATTGATCATAGGCCTTTGCAATTCATGCAAACACATGGAAAGTTACAAAATGACTGCCATCAAAAGTGGTCCACGTACCTGCAACAATTCCACTTGAACATCAAGTACAAGAAGGGTAGCACCAACCATACCGTAGACTACCTCAGTCAACCCCTGGTTGTGGTGCTAACCACAGTTCTTAACTCCCATGGGCATGGGATGTTCGGGTTGCCACAATTATACAATAGTGACTTTGACTTTGCTGCTACCTATCAGACATTGAGCGCAGACAAATTAGTTCTAGACTTTCATCTCCAAGATGGACTTCTATGCCATCCGAGCCATCTCTGTGTTCCTTCAAGCAAGTGTGCAAAGTTGATTTGGGAAGTTCATTACAGTTGGGTGGCAGGACACTTTGGTGTGGACAAAACAGTGGCAGTACTGCAAAAACATTTTTATTGGCTGAAGCTTCGACAAGATGTCCACAAGTACATCAGATCTTGCATTGCCTGCACCGTTGCCAAACTCGCCATCGAAACAGGGACTATACACCCCTTTGCCTACTCTAGATAGGCCTTGCGAGTCCATTTACATGGATTACATGTCCGGCCCGCCTTCAACCAAGCATGGGAATGACTGTGTCTTTGTGGTCATTAATCGATTCTCTAAGATGACAGTTTTGGCACCTTGTAAGATACTAAGAAGAGCATCATAGTTGAGGCCATTGCTAAGCTCTTCTTTGAACGTGTTTGGTTTGATTTTGGGCTCCCACAGACCATTATTTCAGATCGAGACAATAGGTTCCTGAATACTTTTTGTTCCAGCCTATGGTCGATGATGGATACCAAGTTGACCAAATCGACTGCCTTCCACCCACAAACTGATGAAAAAATAGAGGTAGTTAGCAGGATGATTGTTCATTTCCCGAGGATGTACAATTCTAAACATCCACGCACATGGGATGAGAGCCTTCCTTATGTTCAACATAGCTACAACAGAGTCCTCCACAACTCTATTGGCCACAACCCTTTTTAGGTGTGCTTGGGGTTCCAGCCATTCGCCCCCATTGACATAGCTCTGCCCATTGCAACTACATAGGAAGAGTCCTCCCATGCTCAGACTGAGGCTGATCGAGTAGCCAAATTTGTTGAGCGAATCCAACACATCCAACAACAAGTTCATGATATTTTGCAGAAAGCTAATGCCAAGTACAAGCTACGCCATGATTAGCATCGGGTAGTAGTACCACACAAGTTTCAGGTGGGAGATAAGGTATGGCTGCATTTGCACAAAGAGCGCCTCATAGGACCCCATTGGAAGCTCCCCCCACTCCGATATGGGCCTTACACCATCACCAAGGCTGTGGGTGAGAATGCTTTTGAATTAAGTATTCCCCCTTTCCTTGGCTTGCGCTCGGTATCTAATGTGGAACTGCTCCGACCATATTTTCCATCTCTCCTAGACACTTCGGATGTGGTCAAGCACTTGGCCCCGACATAAATCAATCTTGATTGCATTGAATAGGCAACAATTGATCGAATCACGGACACCAAGACAAATGACACCTGCCAATAGAACATCCAACTTTATTGGGCCGTCAAAGTAGGGCAACTTCTTCACTAGGGCAAGTGGCTCACCGGGAGTCAGATTCAACAAAAGTTTCCCCATCTGATGGAGGAACTTGATGCAATGGGGACCATTGCTTCCTAAGGGGGGAGGACTGATCTAGGTGGATATTGGTGGCCACCCACTTGTTCCACTAATTCAGAATGGTTCCACATCTTGACAATTTTTCTACGGTTTTTCGGGTTCCAAACTTCTGGGGCCGTTTTGAGGTCCTCAACGACATTTTTTTGGCTTGGCAGTGCTTAGAATGTAGCTGAAGGAAGATGCTAGTCCGAATGGAATGTGTACTCCTCGGCTAGACCTTTTCGATGGGGTATCGAGCGCCCCAAACGGAGATCGTATGCAAAAGTTGCGCCCTTGGGAAGTTGATGTATCAACTAACCACATAGGGGCCCACAAACGTTTTGGTGTTTCATCTTTTGGGGTTAGGGTTTTGGATGTTTAGGGTTTTCTCATTGATGCTTTAAGTTAAAAGGCCTTTTCAACATCTTTGTAATCAACTTCTTGCGAAAGAGCATAGCCGTCACATCTCTCTCTTTAGAGATAAGCTACCACCATTCTAACTAGCTTGTGTGCTTTGCATTTTACAATGTTTTGTATTCCAGACAGTCATTAATAGAATCTGAGTTTAACTGTATTACTGTGTTTCTTGCAATATCTCTGTGAGTTTCATTGTTATATCTCTATCTTCATGTCATTATCAATATAATCCGGATCATTGATTGGTCAATGTGGAGTGTACAAGTCAATGTGATGTTTTAAGGATGGTTTTATCCTAGTTAAGATAGGATTTAGTGGAAAAGATCCATAACTAGTCATTGTAATTGGCCATCCAATTTTATTATGCCATTTTCATCTTTAAACTGCTTAAAACACTATAAACCACTTACTTATACGAGAAAAATTTAGACTTATATTTTTTCAGCTTAGTGAACTCATAAATACATTCCCAACTAAATGATAAAGTAATTCCATCTTGAGTTTTCAAGTAAGTTTGGTTATTATATTGATCTATGGAGCATTCCTATCTCTAAAAGATGCTCAGAGTATTTCTTGTTCTAAAATAAGCTTTTGGAGGTTGATCTATGAATTCCTGTCTGTGAAAGTAAAGGGAATATTTCACGATTGGGTGGGGTGTTTTTGAACAACTTTGTTTTTAGATAGTGATGTCATTGGTAGGCATAAAACAATTGTTGAACATGTGTAATTTACTCAGTGATTGGATGGAAAATTAGTGGAAAGAGACCTGCATGAATAAGGTTGCAGATGCTCGTGTGATTGTCCAACATTTTGAGAATGTGATAGCGTCGTTGTTGATAATACTGTTGCTGACAATTTCCTGTTTCGGATACCAACTTGGATGACTAGTGCAAAAAAGGTACCCTGATGAAAAGGTCTCAGGTAGGCCTCCTAGTATAGGAAACATTTCGGGGTTGTTTTAATGGTGGTTTTGTCCAAGCTGACAGTTTTACTTTCAAATGTGAGAGGGATGTCAAACCATTGCAAGGAACAATAATGATAGTTTGCCTATGTGCATTTGACATCAAGTTGCGAATTCTGCTTTCTATGAGTGATGGTATACCAATTGAGTGTTGCAAAATTGCAAGAACAGAGAAATTGTTGTCAATTCTGAAGTGTCCTTCGTCAAAGTTTGTGGTTTTTTGTTAGTTGGGGGGGTGCTAATTAACGTGTTAGAATTGAGGAGTGGTGTTACAACAATGTCACATTCAAAAAAATATGTACACATGTGTGTATTGGTATGTTATTTTATTTTAAGTTTTAGTAACATGTGACCAACATGTAACTAATGTTACTATTAGGTGGTTAAACCACCATAATTGTAATAAAGTGCTATACATCATGTAACCCAGAGATGGTATAGTTGAGAGAGTGAGTTATGTAAGTCTTACATGGGCAACCTATCTTAGGCTCCTCATGTTGTGTTTTGTCTTAGTTTTTTTTTTCTCCATTTTGTTATATGTGGAGGATGGAGCTATGTAGAATTCACGGTTTGGAAGGAATGTGGAGGGCGGAGCTAGGTGGAATGCAGAGTGTGGAAGGAATGTAGAGGGCAAAGCAAGTGCAGCAAGCGTACTTGAGCAAAGTAGCCTATAAGGGGGGAACGAGACTCCCTCCCACATTCCGCGCTTTGCATCACTAGTTTATGAGTTAGTGTTGTGGAGGGCAGGGAGAAAGGAAAAGGTTTAAAGAGGGGGAAAACCTCGCCCTACCTTGAGTCCCACCTTGAATTAGTTGTCTACACCATTGGATCTAGATTAGATCGGATGACCCTTAGTTTTATGGGGTTGTAAGGTTCTTGTCCAAGGCTCGTACACTGTCCTACCTTGCAACAATGAATTGTCGATATGTATCAACTTTTGACATGCATGATGAGCACCACTTCAACACCATGAGGGCAAAGTATTTTCACCCTGCATAACAGAACCTTGGTACTCGATATAGTGACGTTGGAAGTTGAAACAATTTGGGTTCTGGGTAAAAATTCCACTTCTAAACTCATGAATAAATTGTAAAGCCCATAAAGAGAAAGGGCTTTTGGCTTCTATAGACCAATAGGATTATAGGTGCTAGACCATACTTGTAGAAGTCTAAAAGAGGTTGAAGAATGCATGTTTAAACCTTGCTGTTTTTGTCATAAGTTTCCAGAGGTTTCTTAAAGCCCTTTGTAATTTTAGTAAAGGATACCATATTGTTATGTGTGATTTCTTGCTCTAAAATTCAATACTAGTTTGCTTCTTGTTGTGTTTTTTACATGTACTTTGGTTTGCAGGCCCTGTGCCTGCATCATTTGGTACCAGAGTTGAAACTTGCAATGCGAGTTGTGGTAGTGGCTGCATCATTTGGTATCAATGTTGAAACTTGTAGCTTGAGTTGTGGTAGTAGCTGCATCATTTGGTATTGGATCTGAAACTTGCAATCTAAGTTGTGGTAGTGGCTGCATCATTTGGCATTGGATATGAAACGCAACATGAGTTGTGGTAATGGCTGCATCATTTGGTATTAGCGTGGTTGAATCTTGAGGTTTTGAAGACAATTCCAGCAAAGAGTGAAGGCACTAGGTAGAATTATTTGAGAGGAGCATGAGGATTGTGTGAGAGTGTAAAGTTTGTAGTGCAGAGGAAAAGAGTTATTCAGTCTATAAAGTGGAAGGATGAGGAATTCTTTCAAGGAGGTAGAGGAAGACCTGGAAGGTCAGATGCAGATGTTGATAATGACATTTCTAAGACATTGAGGGTGATGTATGCAAGGTTAGATGCTATGGAGGTTGCCCACAGAAGAGGGATAACAATAGAGGTGCACAATGAAAGTGAAGATGAGGAAGAAGTTGAAGCCATAAGAAAAAAGCTGGAAGAAGAGCCTGCACCAAAGGAGAGGATGACAAAATTGATAATGAATTTGGGAGGTAGATACACACTTGATACCCATGTGTATGAAGTCCGAATCTAGAAGATTTGATTTACTGGATTGAAGAGATGTTTGGCCCTCACAAAATTGATGGTAGACAATATTAAACTCCTTTTCACTTAATCCGCGATCACTTCAAAGAAAAATGACCTGAAAAATATGATTTTGAGCTCATATAGGTGTTTTTCTCCTATTGTGGTACGTTTTTTCTGTAACATCACAATGTCTTGAATTTTTCTAGATTTTGTGATCTTTTAAAGGTATTTTATCAGGAAGGCTTCAATATTGCGAAAAATTGCCACATCGACGATAAATTGTTGATGTTTGCAACACTGATAAAAATGGATTGTAAGGTTTTGTGGTTCTTTTTGAAGAATTGGATATGTGTTTTTTCAACGGCATTTGATGTTCCTTGGATGTTTCTTATCACATACATGAATAAAAATGCAATTCCTTAACCTGCATTTGAGTTTTCCTAGTTAACAATTCTATAGTTTTGTTTTATTTCTCACATAAAAGAAGACAAGTATTTATCTGAAATAAATATATAAATATTTTAGAAAGATGCAAGATGATGAACATGCCATGAATATAGTGTATGTATAGACAATAAAGAGCTAAACACGCATCTCTTGACTATGAACACATAATGATCTAATGTAACAGTTAATATTGCTTGACTAATTCTAATATTTTAATATAATGTTTTATTTAATGATTTTATAATCTCATGAAATGGTTTGATTGCAAAGTGTAGGCAGGGAAGGGTGTCGAGCTTGAGCAACTTCATTCTACTAGGTTGCTTCCTCATCAAGCAAAGTCCTTTATATGACAAGATATTTGGTACTCATTTAGAAACAAAATGACCTGGTGTGGGTATCCAAAATTTCCTTCAAGTTCTAATTTACCTTTTTCATCAACAAGCACTAGAAGGTTGGTTTGAATAGAGCTTTGAGTGATTTTCTTTTGTCAGTTATGATATGTAAAGATATGCAATTTCTATTGTTAGGGATATCCAAAGCATACACAACTTGTCCAATTCTTTATTGAACTTGGTAAGGATAGTAAAGCTTTGGAGTTATGTTGGAGGGGTAAGGCTTTCTAAGAGGTGGGGAGATTTATGTTGTGGTGGAGGAAAGGGAGGAGAGCCACCGTAGTAGAGAGGGGGAGAGCCTGCACGTTGGAGGAAGAGGAGAGTGGAGTAAGGAAGGAACTCCACTTGTTGGTGTGCTAGATACCCACCACAACCATGTAGAGAATGAAAGCCATAGCAACCAGAAAATAAATGAGCCGTACAATAGCTAGATTATCGTTGATGATACAAATGCGAGCTGCACGAATGCTTTGTTGATGCTTTTGTAGCATTGGGAGGCATTCCCACTAGTGGCCTAGGTGCCAGACACGTGGGAATCATCGTGGGAAACAGATTATCCCTTTTGTTTGGTGAAAAACCCCTTGTATTTTGAGCTGAGGGCTTGGGGGCTTGGTAATGGGCTTCGTGGGTTTTTGATGGGGCTTCACACCCACATGTAAGTCTAATTTGATGTTGACTTGTGGAGGGGCTTCCTTGATGACCCCTAAGACTTGTATATAAAGGAGAGAGGTCATTGTGACATTTCATGATTGTGGAGACAAGTGGAGAGAGCTCGGTGATTTCAGTCCAGCCTTGGTGACCTCAGTCCAGCCATGGAGGAAGGCCTTTAGGTCTCTGTTCTGTTGCTGTTTTTCTGTGTTTTGGGCATGTTCTGTTGGGAGGAGAGCTCAGCCTAGGAGAGGAAGGTAGCAGCAGTCTGTGAAAGTGTTCTGGCAGCCTAGGAAGAGGAGGCCGCAGCCTAGGAGAGGCTCGGCCTGCTGGGAAAAGCTAGCCACAGCTTGAAGGAGGCTGCCACAGGGTTCAGCCTGCCAAGGAAGAGGGGCTGTAGCCTAGGAGAGGCTGCCGCAGGCCTCTAGAAGAGCTGGATAGCAGGTACAGGGGTGCTGGAGGGTTCGGCCAGCAAGAAGGGAAGGCCTCGGTCTGCTGTAGGAGGACAGCCACAGGTATGATGGCTGCTACAGCCAGTTAAGACACAAAGACAGCAGAATTTGAGGGCTGCAGGAGGGCTGGAACAGCAGCAGACTTAAGGGCACTTTGAGTGCTGTTCCAGAGGTCAAGGACAGCAAGAACAACAGCAGCCTTGAGGACTGTTACAGAGGTAACAGCAGCCAAATTTGAGGGCTGTTACAGGGGTAATAGCAGTAGAATTGAGGGCTGTTACAGGGGTAACAGCAGCAGCTTTGAGGACTGCTACAGGGTGATAGAAGGCTGCAGGTTGAGGCTTGTTAGGGAGGTGTAACAGCCAGGAATGAGGCTGTTACAGCCTACATAACAGCAAACAAAGGAGCTGTTACAGGCAACCCTTGAGGGCAGACTTTGGAGCAGCCAAGGACTGTACAGGTAGCCAGGAGGTGACAACAGGGTTATACAAGAGCTGTAGGAAGACAACAGCAGGTGCAGCTGTCACAAGGCTATTGTAGTTAGCCAAGGTGACCACGTTTGGCACGGAAACCAAGGAGGGTTTCAGCTGTGCCTTGTAAGTGAATTTTGGTATGTAAGATTGGGCCATTGTCTCTGATACGGGAGCCCATTGGTTGTTGGTTTAAGAACATTGGATTTGAGCATTAAATTCTTGTGTACCTGTGTATGATC
>ML778715.1:1794763-1812193 GCA_009831015.1 Picea engelmannii
GTATGATCTAATTGCTAGTTTTGATTTTCCTCTGTGCTAAATAGTTAGGCATCTCAGTGTGTTTATGCTTACAGTTCAAATAGTGAAATTTGTGTATAACTGTCGAAGACATAGACCAGACCTGAGGTGTGTGTGCACCGGTTTGGGTGCGGTTTGAAATCTAACACGCTTTTGATGCCAGTGTTGTTGTAGGAGATATTAGAGGGTATGTGAGTTGATGTAGTTGGGTAGATCCCTCTCCTAGATTGTCTTGGTCAGAAGGAATCAAATTTGAAACAAGTCAATTTGTAGATAATCCTTTCTATGAGTGTAAAGTTTAATTTAGATGCAACAAATCTCAGCTTGTAGCCCCATTTAGGATTTTATCCTATTAATTGATTTGGAACCTAAAAGATCCATAGTTCGTTCTCTTAATTGTAGTCTTATTGTATGATTGAATTCTGCATTTTAGCTTTGCTATTGTAGTGGGGGAAGTTACCCTGATGACAGTGGAGAGCCTTGTGAAACCCCAAGAGGGTGTGGACTACTTTTTTGATCGTGGCCCTTCTAAAGCAATGGAGAAGGAACCCCATCTTTCTCTGGATTGTCTTGTCATTCTTAATAACTTCTCGTAGTTAAAGGTGTTGAGGTGCTTGCCAGTGTTTAATAGCCTTTTTCTTCATTTAAGATTGCATAAGTGCTTGCAAATCCGAGAATGGAACCTAATCCTTTGATGGAGTTTTTGAGAAGCAAACTAAATCCAACCCTAGTATTGTGCAGTAGAATCAACTAGAGCAAGAGGAGGATTTTAACTTCTTCATGAACTGCAATAATGAGTGTGAATATGGTCTTTAGAATCTGGAGCACATAGGAGTTATCTTGAATTTTTGTTAGCACATGCTAGGTGAAGATGCCTTCAATAGATGGGTGATTTTGAACTAGGAAACCAAAAGGATCTCTGTTCACTCTTTGGGGTCGAAGTATCTTTGTTTGCTTTTTAATTCAAATGTTGTTGCTTGTAATATCCTTTAGTATGGCACATGGAATATTGCTGGCTCATTGGCTTATGTGTAGCCTTGGAGGTTTGATTTTAACCTTGATGATATCTCTTAGGCCCACTACCCTTTGTGGCTTGAGTTTACTAGGCTACATGCTGATCTTCGACCTTTTGTGGACATGTTTACCGAGTGGTTTGTTAAAGTCTCGATCCTTGATGATTGTCATAACTCCTTTAGTCCTAACCCTAGGGTTTGTGTTAAAGTGGACCTAAAGTGTGAGATGCCTCTATCCATTTCGGTTTTTACTACCAATGGATTCTGCTATCGAAAAGTCCATTATCTTAACCTCCCAATGCCTGCTTTTCTCTGTCAAGCTGAAGACCATCTGTTCCATGATTGTCCTTACTGTTAACCTAGGCATGAGCAACCCATGGAGCCTTCAGTGCCCAAGCTTGACCCCCCTCTATTCTTACTCCTATTTTTAATCCAGGTTCTTGATAAGAGGTTCCTCCCCTAAAATCCCCCTAGTCTTTATCCATTGTGAACTCAAACCAATTCTGACCCTTGTCCTATAGCTCTGTTGTAGCCCACTCCCGACTCTCGGTGCCCGAGTCTATGCAGACTAACAGAGGATGGACAGTCTATAAGAGTAAGAGAAAAGAGCCTAAATCCCATTCCTGATAGATTAGTCGCTTAATGATCTCGGGCCAAAGTCACAACCAAAATCTTATAAGAAGTGGTTGGGTTAGTTTCAGTAGCCTGGGAGCATGGGGTGAATCCCTTAGTGAAGCTTTTTCTCATGTCTTGGAATGTTAAAGGGATGGCTATCCCTAGTAAGAAGATGTTTATTTTAGATATGCTGTGGAAATCCAAACATGATGTGCTTTTCCTTCGAGAAGTGAATTTTGCTGGTTTTGAGTTGTGGTGTTGGATGAGTTACTTTTGGAGAGGCCCTTACTGGGATTTGGAGCATTCTCAAGGTAGTGGTGGGGTTGTTTTAGTTCTTTCCTTGTTCTTGTAGAGCTATGTCGCTGGGCATGGTGTTGACTTGTTGCACATATGCATGTAGGTCATTGTTCTAATGCAGGATAGGCTCATTGGCTTTTGCTCTGTTTATGCTCCAAATACTAGTTTGAACATGGTTTTGTTTGGGATCGGATGGCTTCCTTCCTCCTCGTTGCAGAACAAATTATAGTACAAGATCTTAACGTGGTTGAGTGGTCCAATGATAGGGATGGCAATTCTTGTAGTGTTATTTCTGGTATGTAGAAGGAGGCCTAGTCTTGGTGCAAGGTTGCTTTATAGTTGTTTGATCCTAATTGGTGACAGAAGGATTCAAACTAACGAGGATGGTTCACGTTGGTGTTGTTGATTTTTCTACTTAAGCAGTTAACTAGTTTAGCATTCTTTTACTTATTAAACCATTAGCACAATAACTGCATATAAAGGATCACTGAAAGAATAACATTCACAACATGCACAAGATTTACCGTAGGGAAACTCCCTAGGGGGAAAAACCCAACAAACTTCTTCAATATAGATTTGCCAACCAAGAACAATGCTTCTCTCCAAGAGAGAACTAACAAAGCATAAGATCCTCCTCTAACCTTTGACTAGGGAAGAGTAGCACACCACTTAACCAAGATATATCCAAGAGATAGACCAAAACCCTCCACCAAGTTACCTTCTAGTTGCAGCAGTGTCTCCCTCTAAAACTTGTGCACTTTTCTTCTTGGCTGCAGAGCTAGTGAGTGACCAAATGAGGCACTGGCCTCCCTTATAAATAGTGGTTTGGCCAACCTAAAATTAGGTCTGGGCCGATTTGTTACTTTACCCTTTTATTTTCTGTTTTACATGTCAAGGCACAATAGGGTCGACTTTTACAAAGGCACAATAGGTCGTAATTAACAAATATAATATAATAATATTCTTTAGGGTTTGTCTTGGTCAAATACAATAAATATATCTTCCGAAGCTACTCAATCTTCAACATTCCCTCTTAGCAAGGAATGTATTCTTCTTGTCACGGTCATCATCATTGCTTCTGTGCTTCTGCATACTTGGTCATTGTCTTGTTGTCAATCACAGGTCTATATATCATAGGAAGTTCTACGTTGGAGTAGCATACCAACCTGCGTTGAAGTAGCATACCAACCTGCGTTGGGGTTAGCATATGAACCTGCGTTGTAGCATACCAACCTGCGTTGGGGTTAGCATACGAACCTGCGTTGGAGTAGCATACCAACCTGCACTGGGGTAGCGTACCAGCCTGTGTTGGGGTTACCAACCTACACTGGGGTAGTGTACAAACCTGCGCTGGGGTAGTGTACCGTCCTGCGTTGGGGTTACCAACTTGCGCTGGGGTAGTGTACCAGCCTGTGTTGGGGTTACCAACCTGCGCTGGGGTAGCGTACCAGCCTGCGTTGTGGTTACCAACCTACGTTGGGGTAGCGTACCAGCCTGTGTTGGAGTTACCAACTTGTGTTGGGGTAGCGTACTAGCCTGTGTTGGAATTACCAACCTATGCTGGGGTAGCGTACCAGCTTGCGTTGGGGTAGCGTACCGGGCTGCGTTGGAGTTACCAACCTGCGCTGCGGTAGCTTCCTCTACTGGGGATCTCATCACTTCCCTTTGGGGATCACATCACTTCCCACTTCTGGGGAACACATCACTTCCCGCTACTGGGGAACACATCACTTCCTCTCATGAGGGAAAATCCTTCTGGACCACACCAAGCTCATCTCTGAAGTATTCGAACTTCTCTCTTGACAAAGGCTTAGTCAACACGCCTTCTACTTGCTTGTTGGTAGGAACATATTGGAGCTTTATTGCTCCCTTTTGTATCATCTCTCGGATATGATGGTACTTGATCTCGATATGCTTGGACTTTTCATGACACACTGGGTTCACTGACAACTTTATGCAACTCTGGTTGTCATAAAAGATACAGGTTTCCTCCAACTTGAGATCAAACAATTCTGCAATCAACTTCCGAAGCCACACTGCTTCGCCACAAGCTGACCATGCTACCACATACTATGCCTTTGCGGAACTGAGTGCCGTATAGGTCTGCTTCTCACTGAGTCACAAGATCATAGTTGATCCCATACTAAAGCAATATCCGGATGTACTTTTCCAGTTTGTGACACTGCTTGCCCAATCTGAATTTGCAATCTTATCTCACACTCCGAGATATATCTGGGTCCATAATCGATTGTACCCTTTAGGTACCTCATCACGTGTTTTGCCATAATCAGGTGAACATGTCTTTCACTGTAAAACATATATCTGTCCTCGTGTTCTTCGAACCAAATTTTCACATCACATTGCACCAACTTGGTACACTTGCTCAGCTGCAACTCAATCAACACAATCATGTGTTGGCTCTATGTGCTTTTTGCAAAGCACTATCTGTCTCACTATCTAAGAGTATGTCCTCTACTCTCTCTGCAACTTGTTCCTTTTGGAACTGGGACTCTGCACTTGCAACTGCTTTTTCCGAAACTGAGAATGACTGCTCCATTTTCACTGTAGCTACTGAACTTTGAGAGTAGCTCTTCTACTTCATTACGATAACAAATTCATTTTCTCCCTCTGAATCTCATACTGCACCGACTTCTTTTAATGGAACATGGTTGTTCTATATATACTTCTTCTGATTACTGGAGCAAGTGTCTCGTCATAGTTTGCTCCCTCTTGCCGGGAGAATCCTCTAGACACAAATCAGGCTTTGTACATCTCTATGAATGGTCCTGGGGTGGCTGCTCCTCCTTACTGGATCGTGAGGTCTGACTCCCTTTGAACTCTAGCTCCTTCTGAGCTGGTACTTGGTGGGGCCGCCTGCCTCACCATTGGTGGAGCCATCGGCTCCTCATGATATGGCTAGTCAATGCTATATGGCTTTGCATCTTGCAAAGTGTCACGGGACCATGCTGGTCTCTTCCTGATTACTGCACTGATTTTGGTTAGGCCCTTCTCGCTCTACCAAATTTTCTTGATGATTTAAGAGTGATCAATCTGCATCATCTGGCACTGGGGGTAACACAATCTCAAATACAGGGACTGTCATACCTGCTCCTTCCCAGCCTTGACTTCTTTTGAATCTACAATATCCTTAGAGGCTCTGCAAGATATGCTTGGTGTTGGATACCAAGTCTTAATACGAAAAACCGAGTCAGACTTCAGACGAATTCTGCTTCCTGTCAAGGTGGCCTTATTATCCATTGACCAGGTCTTCTCATCGGGAAACTGTAGGACACTGTGAGTTCTATTCTAATGTGCTCGTTTTACCATAGACAATGTCGCATCATTGTCACCCAACCACAGGCATTTGCATATGCCACCCCCGAGCACATAAACTATTTCTTGATTTTAAATGAGACCTTGTTGGATTCTCGTACCAGGGATAATGATCCAACAAGCTAAGATAAAAATGCATAAAATCTAATGTTAATAAACTTAAAATTGAAATCAAATATGAAGGGTGCATACCTGGAGCGTGCATTTGTCAGACTTCTTGCTTGATCTGTATGATGTCTGGATGAATAATGAGACTTCTTTACAACTTGTACTTGACCCTCATGATACAACAATTCTCCAGCTCTTTTACTTCCTGAAGTTTTAATGTGGGAAGAAACGAGATACAACTATCAATATCACTTGATATGAATCAAGTGCTTCGGAAGCGCTAAGTCCTATATCACAGAAGATATAGTTCATCTGGATCATCTTCTTTTGTTCTTTTTCGATCAGGTTCATCTTCTCCTGCGAAATGAGCATGATGTCTTTTAAACTTCCTGGTTTTATTCTAGTCTTTTGCTTGGGGACAATTTCTTGCAATATGTCCCATCTTCTGGCAAAGGAAGCACCTGAAGCTTGAGAGATATTTGTGAGAATCTTGTCCTTTATGAGGCTTCTGAAATCTTTTGTGAGGGTGAACTTCTTTCTTTTTCTTTCCTTTTCTTGCGTGAGCTGTTAGTGCTTGATCTTCATTGCTTTCTATCTTTTTCGTTTCTTGCCTCTAATCTGGCTTCTTCTTGAGTAAAGTCTTCCCACAATATGCTGAACTTAGTTAACTTTCTTCTAGAGCAGATTCTTTGGATGAAGGATTCCCAAGAATTTGGAAGACCATTTAAGTGGTCATCGTTATCTCAAATTTTTGATTAGAGCTTCACACTCGAAAACCATAGTTGTTTCTCATTTAGAGGTGTTTTTGGCTTGTTTATAAGTAGAAGGGTCTTTACTAGAGTTGACCTTGGTGAAAAGAGCCTATGTAGTAGGTAAATGTCGACAAGCACCAAGTTCACCTTTTAAGAAGGAAGTTGGCAAGAGTTTGAAAGAGTAAATAAAGCTCACTTGGGCATAAGTCTTGGTTTCTCTGTAGGCGATAGAGGAATATCTTAGACATTATTGAGTTGCACAACAGTAGGAGCATTAGGGGGCACAATTGTTATAGAAGAAGAGACTTTAGGTGAGTCAGAAGAGTCTCACCATCAATGTCCATCTAACTTGTCACTATAGAAAGAGTGCATGAGGAAACATTCGTTAGGAGGAGAATCATCATTAAAGTCTAAGTAACCTGACACGTCCAAAAGGGGCCAAGTGTCCGTATCCGCGGTGTCCACGTGAAGACACGCTACAGTATGTGTCGGACACGTGATCAAACCGTGTCATGAGTGCAGGACACGTAACCAAATCATGTCATACACCTTCCTGAGGACGTGTCACGATTTTGAGACACACGTTCTGTGTAAAGCATCCCGCGGGAGATAAAAAGGGTTTTGTTTTGTGATTTTAGTTCATTCGACTTTTGAAGAGCCCACGATAGGTTTGTGGACGAGGATTGACACCGTTTGCATCGATTAGAAGTCAGATTTCACCGTGGCTCGTGGGATATTGTAGCCATCGCCTGGTTTTCTTTCACCGTGGCTCGTGGGATATTGCAACCATCTCCTGATTGGAATCTATGAGATATGAGATTCCTACCTATTTTATATCTAGATTCTACTCTATTTTGTCTTTTGGAGTGGAATTCCCTCAGCAACTATGTAATACATTTTTATTTTGACGACTTAAAGACTAAAGTTAATGAGAAATATGCAAATTGCTATTTAGTATTTATGGTTCATTCACATTGGTTCTAAATTCTAATGTTACATGTATCATATCATTGTATAATTTGTATCATGTATCAATATGTCTATGTTCTATGAGTATGATGTTTAGAGTTTGATTGATTTGTATGATGTATGTTTTTCGGAGTTCATGATGTATCACTGATCAATATCTGCTATGTCTATCAATATTTTGTTTATTTCAATAATTTTTAACTTACACACACACACACACACACACACACACACACATATATAACGTGTTCCCCATGTCCTAATTTCGGGGGTCGCCGTGTCCATATCGGATACTCGTATTCTAGTGTCCTTCGTGTCCCGTGTCTTCGTGTCAAGTGACTTAGATTAAAGTATGAAGGAGAGATCCACTAAACTTGTCTATAAAATATCTCTATAAAAAGTAGTGGGAAAGATCCTGGTGGATGGTGAGAAAAGACTTCATCGAATACTACATCCCTTTGTTCTATCTCTTAATGAGTGGAGGGATCATTAGACAATATGCTTTTGAAATTTTACTATAACCTACCATAATGCAACGGTTACTTTGGGTTCTGTTGACCACCTATTTCGACTAAGGGGTCAACTCCATGTGCCATGAAGCTATGTATCTGATGGTGCAACAAAGTTGAAGACTTTATGGTTCTACAAGGCATTTTTTGCCCCCAACACGTCTTTTTGTAATTGGAATTTCTGCTCCCCTGCGTGGGATAATAATGTAATGGGTCTGCATGGATCATATTTTAGGTTAGTTGCCTAGGAATTTATCATTAGGGAAGTCCTTTCATTGAGTGTTTTTTATCCTTTGGTAATTTTTAATTACCCTTGAGTTTTTCACTCACAATAGTCCTCCAAAGTGGTGAAAGGCATTCTAATGATCGAGTACAATGGGTGACTAGGGTCTAGGAATATTGTAAATGACCATGCTAGACATCTCCTAGAGTTTTGCAGAATTCTGTCGAGTCTGAGTAGTTTTTTTTTAAATTTTTTAAAATTACCCAATTAACGGTAATTTTAATTATTTTTGATGTAAAAATGTAAAAACTAGGTCCTAGGGGATTTTGGTAGTGGTGTGAGTACTAAAAAAAAATGGAATGAGACCCCCTACACCCTTGGACCAAGTTTCAACTCAATTGGACAAGTTTTGCTAGGTCATTGTCCATGAGGAGTCCAAGTCAGTCCAAGTGAGCAATTTAATTGCTTTAATTTGGCTAAGTAAAAATGCCAATTTTTGTAAAATGAGCGAAAAGAGTTGAGAAAGAGTGGGAAAGGTTTCCTAAGCCTTTTCCTAAGTTAGAAAAACAATTTTCTAACTTAACCCAACCCCCCTTGCTTAGCCACACTCACAACTTGTCATCCCCCCTAGGGAAGTTATGCCCCCCTTGGTGAGGAAATCACCCAAAGTGAAAAATTAAATAAATTTGAGCCCCCTAACCCCTAGTGCGCCCTCCTAGTGCTCTAACATGACTATTGGGTGGTCAAAAAGTTGTTTCCCCTCCCCCTCACAAACCCTAGAGCTCCGAAACCCTAAAAGTGCGCCCCCTTGAGATGCTCACCCTCTCTTGCTTGAATGACACTTGGAGCTCATCCAAGAGGGGTCTCTCTTGGCTCCCAAGTATAAAAGAATGCCTACCCCTCCTCATTTCTACATCTATTCTCAGTGTACTGTTACTATGCCCAAATCTCTCCTATTGCTCTCCCACTCTTCTCCCTTTCTCCCATTTTGCTCTTGCTCTTGTGTAAAGCTTGTTGCAAGTATTTGCAACAACCTTTTTCTATTGGAATAAAAGAAATCTTTGGAGGACCCATGGTGCATTGAGATTCCTCTTGGTGCCATCTTGTGCTACATTGAAGGTGATACTTGTCTTGGTTTTTCTTTTGTGTATGCATATGTTATAGATCTAGAGTAGAAAGTCCAAGCAAAGTATTTTGCTTGGGTAGATCTATGGTATTATTATTGTAGATCTAGTGAGTATTTGTTTTAATTTAGCAAAATATTTTGTTCTATCACTAAGATCTACTCACCTCTTCTCTTTTCTGTAGCTTTGTTTCACAAAATTTGCAGGTCACTCAAGGGTTTGTGGACAAATTTCAGATTTGGAAATTTGTCCCTTCACCCAACTCAAGCCTCTTTAAATTTCTGTTCTAATTTTTTGTACACTTCCATTCACTTTTGGGGCATTTTAACTCTCTTGAATAGGTCAATAAACCATATTTACTTGCTGATTTTTTGCACAGAAAATTTCTGTTATTACTAACATAAATTATTTGAGTTTTTTTGGTTATTTTGCAGCTTTTCCAGCAAGCTTTGCTTGCTGGTTTTTGCAGATTTGTACCAGAAAAGAGGAGGTGATGCCCATTTGGGGCCATAAAACTTCAAGAAAAGACCTCCCAAGTTGGGATATTTGATACCTAACTCTCCTCTCTTCTTCTATCATTGTAAGCAAGCCCAAAGAGAGTCTCTTGGGCTTGCATTTTTTTCCAAAGTTCAATTTTCTGCAATTTATTTTGTTAATGTGCCTACACCTTGCATAGTGGATTGGCCTAGCCACCCATGCAAAATCGTAAGGCTAGGAATTAGATCTATTTTCTGTTTTGTTTATGCATTTGAAGTTTGCCTCACTTGCTCTTAAGGCAAGGTTGAGAGGCTATGATCTCTTGCTTTTCCTTTTCAAGTTATTTGTTTATTTCATTCACCCACTTGGGCACAAAACCGATAGACTTGTCCTCTATCTTGTGCCTTTGTTGAGGTTGCAAGTAGTTAGTTGTTTTTCCAAGTTTATTTACTTTTCGAATTTATTTTGCCTACACCCTGCAAAGTGGATTGGCCTAGCCACCCATTTAGTATCGTAAGGCTTGTCTCTTATGCTAAATTGTTAATAGTTGTTTATGCCTTTTAGTTTCATTCATCTCCTTTAAAGTTCATTGTTAATATTCACATAGTTAGAAGCATCTTTATCTTAAATATCTTGTATAATCTTGAGGAAACAATCTTTCTTTTGCAATTTGTTTAAGTTGGATCTATAAGCACTTTTCATTTCATTCATTTGGAAGCTCTATCTCCTTAAGCATTTTCAATACAAGTAATCTTATTGCTTAATCAATTAACCTGTAGCTTTAGGAGGGATAAATCTATCTAGTTTAATTAGAGCACCCTTTACTGGTACAACATTCGTCCCCAAAAATGAGGCTTGTGGAGGGTACTTGGGGTGCTAAGTCTGGGATGACTTCACGACACTAGGTGTCCCCCTTGTTGAGCGCCCAAGTTTTTTGGGTTGACCTGTGGAGCTAGGGTAAGGCCTTGTTTGTTTTGCTTTTTGAGCACCGAACAATCATTTTGGCCAAAGAGGTAAGAGTATAGGGGAAGTCACCTAGTTTAGGCTTGCAACTTCACTTCATCTAATCAAGGCTTAAAATTTATTCACACAATTTGTGTTTCAAGTCTATAACCTAAATCTATGTTGTGTAAATCTTTACTTTCCTGCAACTTTACTTTCAAGCTCTATCTTTCTTGCATCTACTTTTCAGTTGGGCAAATCTATGTTTTAATGGTGTATCTTTGAAGTTGCGCATTAGTCCTTTGGTGGTTTTACTTTCAAGTTATTGCATCCTTGAAGTTGCGCACTTGCCCTTGGGTTGCTCTTTCAGAAGTTGCGCATCTCCTTTTGGCTTCTAAGCTTTGTTGTGAGTTGTTTCCTTGTGGTGAATGTATCATTGAGCTAATTTTCCTTTAGTATATCTGCAAAATCATTCAAGTGGATTATTATTTCATTGGTGTAATAGATCTATCAAGTGCTTTAGATTATTGTGCAAGTATCTAGTCAGTTATCCTTTCATTTGATTTGTGAATGGGCAATTACTTAAATTCTTTGTACATTGTGTAGTCATCTAGCTATTCTTTAGTCTTTGGCAATTGCTGTAATTATATTTCATTTATCTTAATTGTAAAGTTATTCTTTATTTGTATTTAGATCATTTCTTACTTGTTGCAACTTTAATTGACCCCTTGCCCAACCTTTAGGCACTAGTCTTAGTTGACCTTAGGGAAAGGGCTGATTTTCAGTTAAGCTGTGCATTGCATTGCATTGCTTCCTGTCATATAGGCTAGCTCCTCCTTACCTTAATAAACTAAAATTAATTCCTAGAATTCACTTAATAATTCACATAGTAACTAGGGTCTACCCGCCTTGGCTTCCCTAGGAGTAAGCCTATTTGGAAGAAATCCAAATCGAGGTGACAAGTGGGTTTGGACTTAGGCATTGTGCCTCCAAGGACACACCAAGTGGATTGAGACTTGTCCACGTTTGTAGGTGTGTATAAGGACGACAATAAGTTCCAATTTGTTTCGCTTCGCCTTGGGAATATGGGCTGATGCAATACAAAAATTTTCTGCATCTATGGCAATTAATGCAACTCAAAATTTCACCTTTTTCCAAGAGGTTTCCTATATTTTAACCCTGTGAATTTTCAGCCTTAGGGATGTTACGAAATATGAATAAAACAACAGCTATAACAAACAATATTTCACTTCTTAACAACCCTAATCCACTAGACAATTCAAGAGAAAAGATACCAAAGTGTGCCAAAGTTTCATCCCTCGAGGGTAATCTTATCATGCATAAAACAGAGCTGAAATTCACTTTATAGCAGCTTTAAATACAATAACAAATCTGCCCTATCCTCTTCAATATTAATGTTAAATCACTTCATAGTTTCAACCTTAATTTATGTCAAATCAGCGAGACATACAAGTGCTGGAAATTACAAAATTGTAAAGAAATAGATTGTTAAAAATGAGATATGGAATAGGGACAATTTTGGACAGCTGAAACCTTTATATATATATATATATATATATATATATATATATATGTATGTATGTATGTATGCTAAGTCATAGGGTTCGACAAACCTTAAGCTTCAAGTTCAAAGTTCACCGAACCTAATTTTTTTTTTAAGTTCGTTCAGGTTTGCCGAACCTCAACAAATTTGAACCGGGACGAATTCGAACCTAAACACGGATTTTAAGACTAATTTTTTCGAATTTTTTTTTTAAGGTTCGCCGGTTTTAGGGGTTCGTGACTTTCGTTTAGCAAGTATGATCGTTGTCGTTTAGTTGTCTTTTACTGCCGGGCGCTAAGTTCCAACTGCACTTAGCACACTTATTCTCGAGTTGTCTTCACTGAGCGACGAGTGTCAAGCACTCTAACCCTCGACCCTTGTAATCTTCGCGTAGTGCACTGTGGCTGTGCACACACAAATCGCGAGCCCGCAGTGTCAACAATGACACACGAAGTGGCACTCGTGACCCAGGTTTACTGTTTGGCATTGCTGCTAAAACTTGCAAGAGGAAGTCATCTGGCAGACTTCAATGAACTTCGAACCTGAACTTCGAACTTGAACTTGGCTACTGGCCTGCCGCCCAGCGAAGACAGAGATTAACAAGCTTTCTATATCAAAGGCAAGATAATCTCCCTCTTTTCGAACTTCATCCAATTGTTTGGCAATATTTGTCTTTTCTCTGCACAGTGCAAGCCTCTCCCAGTTGACAAATGACCTTATTGACGAATACCCTCGTGTGGTAAATGCCATCTCTAAATTTGTTTTTTCTGCTTCAGCAGACTTCCTTGCTTGCCTTTAAAATTCAAGTTCTGACAGAGCCTCCAAAAGTCTTGCATCCTTCTGCTTAGCTGCGTTTTCATTCAATCTCAAAAATTCAGCTAATTGTTTGGCAATCCTTTCATTTTCTCGCCAAGTTTCTTCCTTTTGATGGAGGACATCATTCCTTTCTCCGCAAGCTTCTGCCAGTTGACAGAGGACCTCATCTCTTTTCCTCTTTAATTCATCACTTTTGTTGAGTTCTTTGTTTAAGATCACCTTCATGTGATTTAGAGTTGTCTCCAAACCTGCTTTTTCTGTTTCAACAACCTTTCTTGCTTGCCTTTCAGCTTCAAGCTCCAAGATAGCCTCCTTAAGGCTTGTCTGTTTTCTCTTAATTGCATCTTCTTTCAAGTTTAAAACTTCATCTAATTGTTTTGTAGTCTTTGTTTCTACTCTCCAAGTCTCTAGTCTTTGATCGAGGGTGTCATTCCTTTCCCTTCCAAATTCATCACTTCGATTGATTTCTTTATCTGCAACCATCTTCAAGTAGTTAAATCCCCCTAGATCCCAAACTCTCCTTTGGAGCTGTCCACCTGCTCCTCTGCTTTGCTGTTGCTACTACTTCCCTGTTGCTCTTGCATGTCCTTCTCTGTTCAACTTCCCCTTGCTGACAACTTCTTTTGCTGACTTCATCATCAACCTCCTTGTCTCCTCTATGACTTCTTCCAGCAAATCTACTGGCTGGCTCTTCCTTTGCAGTCTGCTCTGCTGCAATTCCTCATGCTGATCAATGGGCAGACCAACTTGACCTCCCATGCTACCTTCGTTTCCTGTGGCACTGGCTGGCCACTCTGCTGCAGACTCTAATTCTACAGTTTCATCACTGAGCTGCTGCTCAGCTTCCTCCTCTGACAGATTGACTTTTGTCAGCTCTGCTTGTGCTGGTTCAACTCCAGCTTCCTCTAGCTGCTCCTCATGCTGGTATGTTTCCTCTTCTGCTGCAGGCTTCAATGCTGCAGTCATCTCTTGTTCAACTTCCTGGTTGAAATTTCTAAGCAATTTTGCTGAATGCTCTTCTCCTTCAATCTGCATGACTGTCTTTTGGCAACCATCTTCTGGTTCTGGATTGTTCAACCAATCCTCCAACAACTTCAACTTTGTCTCCCATAGAGTGAGCAACTCCACTGTGTGCTCCTCTTCTTCTGCTGGGGCAAACTTTAGTATCTGCTCCTCCTCCTTTATGACAGTCATAATTGGCTGTGTTTCTCTTTGTGCATCTGCAACACATACGCTAGCCTCTGCTTGGCTGCTTGGCAGGAATATTTTGATTCCTCCAATGATCAAAATGCATTTCTGATCCTCCTCCATCAACTCTCCTTGTTGATATGAACTCTCAGCTGAGTTCATGAGACTTTCAGATAGTCTCCTCTCCTCTCCCTTGCCCACCTGGGAATCTGGGATTTCACTCCTGCCCTCTTGGTAGTCTATGAGATCTTTCACTGATCTTTGTGTTAGAATATAGAAGATTGTGCTCGTTTTACCATTGACGATACCCTCGTCACCCAACCACAGGCTGAAGCCACCCTTCGAGCACCTTGACCTTGACAGAGAAGAGAATCCTGGTAACAATCCAATAGCCAAGAGAGGCTAATGCACCAAGCAAGAATATAACCCAAGCTGATCAGATAATCCCACCTAGAGGCTAGCGCACACCTTCCTAGAAACTTGTGCACAAGCTGCAACTGCACCTGCGCAGATCCAGTTCACTCTACAACTGCTGAGATGAGAATAATGAGAACTGGCGCCCTATATTTATAGTAGTCTAGGCAGTTTAACTGGGGCTGACTTCTCCTTTTGGGTATTAATAAATTCATATTAAATATATTTCTGCAGCCGACAACCTGTCTAGGGTTTTCTTCATTTCTTTGCTTCCTTCCAGAGTATTCTAATCTTGTCATCGGATTATCTCCTTCGTCTTCTCCTCTGCCTACGATTTGTAGACAAAAATTCAGCTCTGATACCACTTGATGCAGCCCCCCTCCCCTCTTGGGGGTTCTGCGACCTCCCAGTCTTGGATCTTCAAATATCTGAGCCGAATCGGCCCTTTGGGACCTTGCTAGCCCCACAAATCATTTTACACATGCCCCTTTTTCTCCTAGGTGCAGGTCCCGTGAGACCCACAAGCTTCCGCTAAGCCCCTGTTCTCTTTCTGAAAATTCGAGTGACGGGCGCTAGCTCCCTACGCTAGACCCCTTCTTCTTCACATGAGCACGGGCTATGACCTTGGGCTAGTCCTCTTCGCAACTCCACTCTTAGGAGCTTTTGCGAGCAGTTTACTCCCTTATTCCCGATCTCCGAATCGACGAATTTACCTAGGCAGGATCTACACCTCCGCGTCCTCCCACAACCAATGACTGTGATCTGCTTTGGACTCCGGCCTTCAGGAGTTCCTCCCACTCTGCTCTCCTCTTTCTTCCGGAGTATCTTTCTTCCGAAACAAACGGATCTTCGCCACGTGTCCTTCTGGATCCAACGGTCCAGATCCACTTCGCTCTTCGCGACTTCGCGAAGATTTTGCTTTGCTCCACGCAAATTCTTCCGAAGTTCTTTCTCGCGAACTCTTGGATCTGCTGCCACGTCTCTCCTAACGATCAACGGTCAGGATCTACTCCACTCTCTAGAGCTTCGACGGTTTCACTCGCTACTCACCTGGAATCATCCGGAGTGCCTTGGCTCCGGACTTCTAGATCTCTCGTCACTTGTCCCTTTGGATGATGGATGACCCCGCTTCACTTGGGGACTTCGGGACTTCACTATCTCGTTCTCCTGTGCACTTACAAAGGGATTTAAGGCTTGTGCACCTTACCTCTGGATCAGATGACTGTCGATCCACGCGCTCAGATCCGATGGCTAGGATCTGTTCCTCTTCGGCGCGCTCTTCCTTCTCGATGTCTGGGCTCTGATTTGACAGTCCAGATCTCTCCTCCTGCAGCTGATCTGACGTCAACTGTTGCTCCTTCTCCTGAGCTTTGGCTTTCTCCTGAAATTGGAAGAATTACAAGTATCCAAAGGCTGCGGCCTTTGATCCTTCTGCGAGTCGAATGCTTGGGTTTCGACAGTGCTTCTGGGAACACTATCCCTCCTTGAGCTTTCGCTAATGTAACTTGACCTCGGCTCTGGCGACTCCTTATAATCTGCGTGCAAACTTGCACTTTCGTTCTGAGCTTTGGGACTTGGAACAAGTCCGTCTGCACACACCTTGTGCTATCTCTTCTGAGCTTTTGAACTTACTCAGTCTCTTAAGGGTCTCAACCCTCTGCTTCCTTTAGAAGATTATATGGTGCCCTCCTGGCAACTCGATGCTCTTCCTCCTGAGCTTTGTAAAGTGAAACCCACTTTACCTCTGGCGCACTCCTTGCGCTCTTTGTGCAGACTTGCACTCGACTCTCCTCCTAGTCTTAACCTTGTGGTGTGCCCTCTTGGCAACCTTCTCCCAAAACTTCGAATTATAGTTCTCGCACACTCCTTGCGCTCGACTGGGCCTTCAGACGACTCCAAACTTTCAACACTTCATCTAAGTGTTGGCTTGGTGCACTCCTTGCACAGGTCTTCCTCCTGCTTCCTGAAATCCTTCAGGTTCACTAAGGCATCCCCTGCATTCGCTCAATGCACACTTGCAGAGCTCCTTTCCACTGAGTGTTCAACAACTCTAGTTCCTTCAACCTCTCCCAACACTTCAGAATGTGTTGGTCCTGTGCATTCTTTGCACCTGCTCGAGCACTCCTTGATGAGCCTTTCCTAGAGTGTTCAACAACTTTGAAGTATCTATCCTGGGAATAACCTTTTGCTACTAACCGAGCTTTGTATTTCTCCACTTTACCTTCTGCATTAAACTTCTTCTTGAACAACCATTTGCTACCAACCGATTTTCTTCCAGTTGGAAGCTCAACTATATCCCATGCCTCATTCTTATCCAAGGCATCCATTTCTTCAACCATGGCCTTCTTCCAGAGTTTACTATCCTCTGAATTCACTGCTTCCCTGACAGTTCTGGGATCATCATCAGTAATAGATAAAGCAAAATTGGAACGGAAATCAGGTGGGCTATACCTTTCTGGTTGCCTTCTGTCTCTCACTGATCTCCTCAATACTGGGGTATGAGGTTCTTCTTCTTCTGCTTCTGCTTCCTCTGCTTCCTCTTCTTCAGATGATTCAGATTTTGTATCATCCAACTCAAGCTCTATTTTCTCAGGTTCGTCTTGCGTTGGTGGGAATTCCTGTTTGGACACATCTTTTACCTCTCTGAAAACAACATCTCGACTATAAACAATTTTCTTGGTTTCTGGGTTCCAAAGCTTATAACCTTTCACACCATCTTTATAACCAATAAAGATACACATTTCAGCTTTATTATCCAGCTTACTCGTATTTTCCTTTGGAACATGTACATAAGCATCACAACCAAACACTCTAAGATGTTGAAGAGAGGGTTTCTTTCTAGACCATACCTCGTGTGGAGTGTTATCATCCAATGCTGATGAAGGTGATCGATTGACCAGGTAACATGCTGTACTCACTGCCTCAGCCCAGAATTCTTGTCCTAACCCGGCACCGCTGAGCATGCTCCTTGCTTTTTCCATCAATGTCCTGTTCATCCTTTCTGCAACTCCATTCTGCTGAGGAGTGTATGGAGTAGTCTTCTGCCTTGCTATACCACACTTCTTACA
>ML778715.1:1861990-1873820 GCA_009831015.1 Picea engelmannii
GTTTGGGTCCACTACAATCCTCCATGAAGTATGCTTCTCAATCCAAGCATCCTCAAGCAAGGTATCCGGCTTCCAAGGTTTATGTGTCAATTTTTTTCAAACTAGTGTCTAGATAAATAAGATCAGATCTGATTTATACTATTGGAATTATTTAACCATTTAATGTAGCGAAAAACTAGAAAAGCAACTCACAAAAACACAACGTTTTTTTTGCTCTTCAAATCAGTTCATTATTCAAATAATTTCAGAACTTACAAGGCCTCTCGTACTCGGGAAAATGGCTTTGAGAAAGAAAACCACAAACCCACTGCTAACCTGATTAAATCACAATGCCTTGATCTGCATGCAACTGATCTGTACGACCTGTATGGATCTGTTGATGTATTTAATTTCTGCAGCTCACACGTGCGACCGGTTTGCTGCTGCTTGGCTGTTGTATGGATCCGCATGATTGTACGGATCTGCTGTACAACTCTGTGCTTGTTGCCTTGGTTTGCGTACAACTGTTCTGCTACCCTTGATTTCTGTGTTGTTGTTGTTGCTGCCCTATTTTCTCCTCGCCAAATTACTCACTCACCGTGAATAATTAATGTGTCTTGACTCTTCCCTTTGCTGTCTTTTTATAACATTGAGTTGGTCCAAATCCCTATTCTCAATGAATGAGATTAAATCTCACTGTCCTGTTAGATCAGTGGCTCACGTTTAACTTAAGTCACTAGTGCCAAAACTTAGGCACTTTATTAAATTAAACTCACTTTATAAAAAGACGTTCACTTTATTAATTAATTAATAAAGTGAACTCCCAAAAAACATAGGAGTCATTAAATGATGATTTCCACAAGTTAGACACTCCTTGTGGAAATACCTGTTTGAGCTACAATCATCATCACTCCCTCTCAGCGAGGAAGGTATTCTCCACCACTCCAAGCTTGTCTGGAAAGAAAACAAACTTCCCTTTCACCAAGGGTTTGGTGAGTATGTCTGCCAACTGCTCATCTGTCGGTATGTACTGGAGTTTCACTGGTCCCTTCAGGACCCTGTCTTTGATGAAGTGGTATCTGATCTCAATGTGCTTCGACCTGTCATGAAACTCTGGATTCTCCGAGAGTTTTATACAACTCTGGTTGTCATAGTGAATCACTGTCGGCTCTAGCTCTCGATCAAATAATCCCGTGAGTAGCTTGCGAAGCCAGATGGATTCACAACTAGCTAAGCTCAATGCCATGTACTTGGCATTTGCTGAATTGAGTGCTACTGGGCCTGTTTCCCGCCGAACCAGGAAATCGTTACTGCCCCATTTGAAACAACACCCTGAGATGCTCTTTCAATCTGTATCACTTCCTGCCTAGTCTGAATCTGAGTAGCTCTGCAACTTCACCCCATCTCTCCCTAGGTACCTCAAGCCATATCTAACCGTGTCCTGCAAATATCTGAGTGCGTGCTTTGTTGCTATCCAATGAACCTGCCTCGGCTCCACCATGTACTGCCTAAAGGTGTTAACAACAAAACAAATCTCTGGTTGAGTGTTGACCATATACATTAATGAGCCAATCAACTGCCTGTACTGCCTGTAATCTACCAACTTTGAATTTGAAGAATCCACCTTCTTTAGGTTGGTCACCATTGGAGTGGCCATTGGTCTACTGTCCTCCATCCCGAATCTCTTCAGGATCTCTAAGGTGTACTTCCTCTGTCCAAGGAAGATCTCGCCCAATCTCTGCCATACCTCTAGTCCCAAAAAGTAGTGCATCAACCCAATGTCCTTCATCTCAAATTTTGATGCCAAGTTTGACTTGCATCTTGCAATCAACTTCTCTGCCCCTGTTATAATCAGATCATCCACACAGAGCACCAAGATGAGGGGTTCGGATCCAACAAGTAAGAAATACAGGTTGGAATCTACCCCACTCTTGGTGAAGCCCATGCTCTGCAAATAGCTATTGATCCTGGAGTACCAAGCCCTCGACACATGTTTGAGTCCATACATGGATTTCTTAAGCATGCATACATATGACTCTTTGTCATGAACCTCAAACCCCTGTGGCTGCTCGATGTAGAACTCTTAATGATCCCGTTGAGGAAGGCTGTTTTCACATCCATCTGGTGGATCCTCCATCCCATCTCTGAAGCAGTAGAAATCACTGCTCAGATAGAGGAGTATCTTACGACAGGAGCAAAGGTATCCTCGTAGTCTACTCCCTCTTTCTGAGAGAATCCTCGAGCCATAAATCTCGCCTTGTACTTCTCCATGCTGCCATCTGCTGCATGCTTGATCTTGTACAAGCATTTGGAGGTCACCACTTACTTTCTCACTGGTGTTGGTACAATCTCTCAAACATCATTCTTCATGATGGAGTTGTTCTCCTCCACCATGGAATCTCTCCAATCCTGCTGGATGGCTTCTTCTTCAAAGCTGGAAGGCTTTGAGTCTATGATGCTGGTTATCATAGCCATATAAGTTAGAAACTTCTGCGAAGGTATGCTCTCCCTTAATGTGGTTCTGGGAGCCTCAACATGCTCCTGAGCATCTCTCAAAGTCTGCTCAAACCACCTGGGTCTCCTGGTTTACTTGGAGGGAGCCAACTGCTCCTCCTCCCCTGAAGGCTGGCCCTGTGCTTTGGAAGTCTCTCCACTTTGTTCATCCTTAAGATTCACTTGTTGTGTATCCTCTGCAACTGTAGGAATCTCATGAGATTTCCTTGATGCCAAGTTCTCCTCGAACTTGATATCTCGACTCACCACTATCTTTTGCTGATCTGGCAGAAAGACTTTGTAAGCCTTCGAATCCTAGCTGTATCCTATGAGGATGCCCTTTTGACTTGAGGGCTCCAACTTTGTCCTCTTCTCCACAGAAATGTGGATGTAGACTGGACAACCAAAAATCCTGAGATATCCTATCTCAGGTCTCACACCTGCGAATGCTTCCTCCGGGTTCTTGTCTTCCAGTATCTTGTGAGGGCTCCTGTTTTGCAAGTACACAACCGTGTTGCATGCTTCATCCCATAAAAACATGAGCAAACTCTGATCATGGATCATGGCCTTCACTGCACTGACAATAGACCGGTTCTTCCTCTCTGCGACTCCATTCTGTTGTGGATTGTAGGCCTCTGTCTTCTCCCTCTTGATCCTTGCCTCCTTGCAGAAATCTCTGAACTCATTGGAGGTATACACACCCCCATTGTCTGTCCTCAACACCTTGATCTTCTTCCCTATCAAGTTCTCCACGTGAGCTTTGAACTCTTTGAACCACTGGAAACTTCATCCTTAGTTCTCATGAAGTAGATCCAGGGCTTCCTGGAGAAATCATCAATGAAGGTTGCATAATAAGATGCACCCTTCACTGAAGCCACTAACATAGGCCCGCAAACATCAGAATGTATCAGATCCAAAATCCCTTTGGATCGAGTCTCGCTGCTAGGAAATGAAGCTTTGACATTTTTTCTAAGAGCACAACCTTTGCACACCCCCTGTTTCTCTAGACCGATGTCTGGAAGTTCGATGACCATCTCCCTTAGTATGGGTAGTGCTCTGTGATGTAAATGTCCCATCTCCTTGAAGCCTGTACAAGTTCGATTCCCTGACTCCAATCCTCACGGCAGTGTCGGGACTGGCTCCCTCTAGGCATATGAACACCTGCCCCTTCTGGAAGGTATTTGCATAACCTTTGTCCTCCATGACTGAGATGGACAAAAGGTTCTTCTTTAGACCAGGTACATAGAGTACCTTTTGAGCATCAAAGGATCCTCCTGACTCAAGCTGGAACTGAACTATCCCCTCACCCCTCTCTACATACATGGTCTCATCGCCAAGCTCTACGTGGATGTCTGAGTCTTCCTGTGATAGTCTGCTGAACAACTCTCGAGCTTCTGTCATGTGGCGAGAGGCACCATTGTCTAAGTACCAAGCAGTCTTAGAAATAGTGCTGTTTGAAAGGCAAGAGACTAGAGAGAAATCAGTCTCGAACGTTTCAACCGAGTCACTGCTGTGGCTACTACTTGCTGCATCTTCCCTTTGCCTTTCTTCTTTGCTGGACACTGAGAAGCGTAGTGATTGTTCTTGTGACAAGTGTAGCACTTGAGCTTGCTGTCCCTTTTTTGTTCAGATTGTTGTCCCTCTCCCTGACTGTTAACTCTCTTGATAAAGCCTTTACGCTTGCCTTTCTTAGCCTTGTTGATTGGGGTTGTTATCCCCCACTTTTAGGGATAACTAGGAGATCATGTCTCGAGGCCCACAGGTCCTAGACATGGAGTATCGAGAGCTGGATCGACTTTAGCATGGCCTAGGAGGGCCCATCTTTTCTCCTTTTCACCGCCTCTACTTTGGCAGCAACAACAACATCCATCACCATCGACTTATTCTTGTATCGGAGATGGTTCTTGCTCCATGAGGTAATGAGTCCGGGTATCATGGTATGTGTCACTCTGATCCTCAAAACCTTTGAATATGCGCATTTAATTCCTTTTGCTTCTAACAAATGCTTGGATCTTATACTTGCCCACTTGACCATGTCTGGGGGGATTGATAAGATGCCCTAGTAAGCCTGTGTCCGTAGGTTTTGGTTTGCCACTGGGGGGATTTTTGAGAAGCCATCCTCCGCTCTTGTCATAGCATCACTTTTTCTTCTTGCTTCCCGCTCATCTATCCCATTACACATGTCCAGGCACTGGGTTGACCTATCGTTTGGGGATTGCACTTTACCTCATGGGAAGAAGGGGCTAAAGGCCCAGAAGGTAAAAGCAAGTTGGCAAAAGATAAAAGCCTAAAAATAAACCTCGAGATGCTTAGCCCAAGGATCCCCGAGAAAGCAGTAAAAAGATTCTCAACAAGAAACAAGAGGGACCCAATAAAAACAATAAAATAAGACCTAGTCAGAGGATAGGGGGTCTCATCACGAGCCAACCTATTAGGTCCATGGGTGCCTAGTAGTATGACACTACTAGCAGCTGGTTACCACGCCAGGGTAGTGACTCTTGGTTGCATGGCCAAGAGAAAGGGGGTCTCATCATGAGCCATCCTTCTCATTTCTGTGAAAGTACTTGTGGGTAACGCTGCCACCATTGGTCACCATGCCAGGGCAGTGTCCCCTGATTAGCTTCTTGAAGAAAAAACAATAAGAATAAAAGAATAAAAGGCATGAATGGGCTTGGAAAAAATTGCATCCAGGACAAGTGCAACTCGCCTTCTACAAAGGCACACAGAGGTAAAACTTTGCATTCCCTTGCTCTCACTGCACCCATTGTCAGGACATCCCTTATCCACATCACCCCACTTACATGGCTTAGATGGAGTCTTTTCCGGGAACTTTCCTTTTCCAGTGGACACTAGCCTAATAGGACGTCCTGTCACTTTCCCCAAACTTGTATTGCAGGCTTGTATAATGTCTTTGAGTTTTTAACTGGGGGTAATAGGGGTTTTATGCACATGTTTAATAATATTGATGATGAGTTGTGATTGACATTGCTATGATCCCTGTGACTTATGAGCCCATGGAGGGCGTAGCTGTTGATGTGTAGGATCATGCCCGATGGACAGGTACCATGTTGGACAGGTACACATGGGGAGATGATCAGTTCGAACCTCCATGGGGCTGAAGAGCCCACCAAATGGATGCTGAGACCTCGACAGGGGACAGAGACAAGACATAGGGGTTTGCACATGAGAGGAGGACGTCTTGCAGAGGCACCACAGCAGAGCTTGACCTAGGGGGGTTGTGCCCTTTTCAGTGGAACGTTGGCCTTGGAAGGCCTAAGATGTCACCCATGAGGTCCATGACGTCATCCTTGCTTCATGGACGTTTTGGCAGATGGACAGGGTAGTTTGGCACGTGTGGCAGCTTGGAGAAGCCCAAAGAGGGCTAACGTTTTGCTCTTGGAGGTTACATTTTCCCTAGAAGGGGCTAACATCACCCTAGAAAGGGGATGGCGTCCTTCTGTTCCTTGATTAGGGTTTTAATTTGACATTTTAATGTAAAACAATATGATTTTAGTATTTTGGCCTTGTCGGCCTTTTTATGACCTAAAAAGTGAAATTAGGTCATGGTACTGTATAAATTGAGGGTTTTTACCTTCATTTTTTCATCATCTTTCACTCACTCATTAGTGAGGTTTGAAATTTGCGCTATCTTTGGAGTATTTGGCTGAAATTGTGAGGTGCACTTGTTGAAGGAAGTCTTTTCTTGGCATTTTTGGCATTTCTCTTGGTGGAAGGTATTACAACTAGGGTTTGCTATATGATTTCTTGGTTAAATGTAAGTGAGTTTTTGCAAAACTTCTTAATTGAATGGTTGTAGTATTGCTTTTCTTGCATTTATGGTTATAATTTGCTAAATAAAACCCTAGGTGATAAGCACACATTGAAGGTCCTTGTCTCATGTCCCTACCAAGGTATTTTAAGCCATTTTATTTGCTGGAGTGAGATAGAGCCTTGCCTTAGCAACACTCTTTTCTTTCTTTCTAGCCCATGTTGAAGAGGATTGAGCCTTGCCATAGCAACTCTCCATCCATCTTCTTCCATGCTAGCCGTTTTTCTTATTTGTTGAGCTAAGAAGGAGAAAACGCATCAAGGCCTAGTTCCCCTACACCTTGGTGAGTCGATTTTCCCTAGGGTTTTCCTAGTAAAGCCTTGCCATAGCAACACGTTACTGGCAAAGTTCAAACCTTCTTGTCTTAGTTTTATGCAATCTTCTAAGCTAGCTGTTTTTCCATTGAGCTAAGGAAGGAGGAGAGAGCACTGAGGCCTAGTTCCCCTACACCAAAGTGAGCCTCTCTTCCCTGGGGTTTCATCCTTGAGGCCTTGCCTTAACAACACCTCAAGGTTTAACCCTCTTGTCCTTAGTCTTACTATTATCACTTGATCCTTCAGCTCTTGCGTCTTCCTTTTGACTCCATATGTCCTAGGAACGCACTGATCTAAGCCCTAGTGTGATCTCAAAACAACTTCTAATACTTTGAACAAACCCTAACTTTACTAACCCTAGCCTAAGACTAATCTTCTAACCCTATTTGCTGTCGTCATCTTTTTCTATAAACACCTTTGTGCAACTATCGTTTTACTTTAAGCAATTGAATGGTTGGTTAAGGCATTATCTAATGAAGTGCTAATTTGTTACATTGAATGCCAAGTTTTTTTAAGAAGTGATATTGTAAATTGTTGCTATTGTACAAACATTGACTTCATCAATATTTATTGCTCAATTGCTTATTATTAGATAGTCATTGATTATATGAAGTACTAACCAAGCGAGTAAGATTGCATATATATATATCTCTCGTTGCTTTGTCTCAGGTAGGTACATCTCTCTTTTTGGTTATACTTCTCTTTATTGGCTGATTAGCCGGACTATCTGCTCGGTGGTCACTTGTGAGGGGGAATTTATCATTTAGCCTTCAATCCTTTGTCTTCTCAAAACCCCAGGTCACCGGGGACGTCTCCCCCGTGCCTTACCTCCCTAAAGAGAATGAACCTTCCTATCGAGGTGACATTGGGTGGGATTGGTTCAGTTACGCCAGTTTGTCTCTTTACATCTATCTTTTATCCTAACTACAAACTGTGCGACAACAGGGGCCAATTTCTCATCAACTCCTCCTCCTTGCTTGTTGGATCTGGACTCTTCCCGAGTCTCCTCCTGAATACAGTCGCCCCATAGTCTCTGCTAGTCTGGGATGTTCTCCTGTGCACAAATCCGTTTGACAAACAATTCCCATGACTTGGTGAACCCGTTCAGAGCTACATTCACTAGCTCTGCATCCAAGATCTTCTCTCCAACAATTGCAAGCTGATCATAGATCTTTCTGATCCTCATAAGGTAATTGGTAACATTATTGGATCAGTTCATCCGACAATCTCTAAGCTTGTTCTTCAAGACCATTTTTTGGTTCAGGTTGTCACTCTGAAAGAGACCAACTAGGGAATCAAACATGTCCTTTTGTTTGGTCTTTTCTGCTACATACGGGATTAGGTGATCTTTTACAGCGTCTAGAATCACCCTTTCTGCCTTTATGTCCTCCTTCTCTTGTCCTGCTTGATCTGCAGGATCTACTGGCACTGGAAGGACTTTAGCTACATTCTCCCACAAGTCTTGCTCTTTTAAGAGCAAGGTGACTCTTGCCTTCTATGGCAAGAAATTCGAAACCCCGTCAAGCATGTCCTCGAACCTGAGATTACTAGCCATAATTGTTTGAATCTTCAAACACACTGTGAATCTGATGCTGAGGCCTTCGGATCTGATAGATTTGCACTCAACAATTTTGGATCTGTTTTTCTCTCAGAGCAATGGCTTTGATACCAGGTTAATTTCTTTCAAACCAGTGCCTAGATAAATAAGATCAGATCTGATTTATACTACCGGAATTATTTAGCCATTTAATGCAGCGGAAAACTAGAAAAACAGTTCACAAAATTCAAATAAACAACGGTTTTTTGCTCTTCAAATCAGTTCATCATTCAAATAATTTCAGAACTTACGAGAGCTCCTGTACTTGGGAAAATGACTCTGAGAAAGAAAACCACAAACCCACTACAAACTTTATTAAATCACAATGCCTCGATCTATGTGCAGTCTATCTGATGAGGCTGTCTGTATGTATCTGTAAGGCCTGTATGGATCTGCTGTACGACCGATCTGTTGTATTTAATTTCTGCAGCTCACATGTGCGGCCAGTTTGTTGCTGCTCATCTATTGTACGGATCCATATGAATGTACGAATCTGCTGTACAACCTTGTTCTTGCTGCCTTGGTTTGTGTGCAGCTGTTCTTCTACCCTCGATTTGTGTGCTGCTGTTGTTGCCCTGTTTTCTCCTTGCCAAATTACTCAATCACTGTGAATAATTAATGTGTTTTGACTCTTCGCTTTGTTGTCTTTTTATAACATTGAGTTGGTCTAAATCCCCAGTCTCAATGGACGATATTAAATCTCACTGTCTCGTTAGATCAATGGCTCACGTTTAATTTAAGTCTCTAGTGCCAAAACTTAGGCACTTTATTAAATTAAAGTCACTTTATAAAAAGACGTTCACTTTATTAATTAATTAATAAAGTGAACTCCCAAAAAGCATAGGAGTTATTAAATGACGATTTCCATAAGTTAGACACTCCTTGTGGACATACCTGCCTGAGCTACAGTCATCAACACTATGTACATATGGTCCCATGCTCTTAGGGATAAGTGCCCTCCTCCAAGTATATCGTGTTCACCTTCCTAGGCAAGTACCTCTTCTAATCAAGCATCTGACTCTTCCATTGTGTGCACCCAATGGGCTAGTCATCATGCCACCTAGGATAACAACCTCCTAGGTAAGTGTGCTATGCTAGCACTCTATCTAAGGTCAAACATCCACTCAAATTGAGTTATCCATATGGACATCAAGCATCACCAAGGAACTAGGAGACACCCTAGCTAGGTGAAAATAGTTTTGGAGCAACTCCAAAAGCTAATAGTTCTCAACATTGCTTAATGTCAAATAGTTTTTGTTCATGTTGTGAATGACACTATTTGTGTGCCAACTCCTCTTGAGTTGAGGAACTTGCCACCTGAGAGTATACATATGGTAAACACTCTAAGTTGGGGCCTTCGAAACTATGAACTGTTCACCATTAGGATCCTTCACTCATGTCTATCTTTGCATCACTAGGTCCAAATTCACATTGTCCATGAACAAAGGATACACTATCAATGCATTGTCATTTATTCCTCTTCATGTGCAAACACGTGCACACACTATATCAACCACATCCCATCCCCATTCACTAAATGGCACCCTTTTCTTTGTCCTTTTTTCAACATATTACTTTGGATTAAATGCATAAGCTGCCATATATAGAGGTGTGTTGAGATGATTGCACCCAAAAAAAATCTTTCTCTTTGTTTATAACTTCGACCATTGATTCTATTAGTATGTGTCTTTATTTGATTGCGCCTGTCATCATTGGTCTCATAAAGTAACATACCATGTAAGTGAAAAATTCTAGCAAAGTTGAAACTTGTTGTCCATTGGAGGAAAAGTTGTTCATGTAAAAAATAAGCTCCTAAGAAGAGAAAACCTTGCCCTCAAGTAAAAAATGCCTTTAAAAAATGAATAATTTTATTTTTGTCCAATGAAAAACTCGTGAGGAAATCCAAGGGATGCTTCCCCTCATCCTTGGATGTCATCACTAGTAAACTCGTCACTGTAGACTAGTGCACCTCGCATAGTGGGATTTGAATCAGACATCTATTGGCACAGAACTAGCCCAATGCCCAACAACATTGGCAACAACTTGTTGAGCTAACAAATGAATAATGTTGCGATTAAGTGAAAAACTTTTTCTTCCATGGCCAAAGTAGCTAACTATCCAAAATTGGCAAAATTTTCCCATAAGCAAAAGCAATTATCTACTATTGAAAGTTTTTACACACGATGTGCTTACAATCCTCATTGAAGTGAAAGTTCAAAAATGAAGTGTGAAAATAGTCTCATGTGTGTTGCTTCCTCGTCTTGCATCTCCAAGTTTTCACTATTTTTAGGGGTGTTATGGCCAACTTCTTTGTAGGTCCCGTTACCTCCCAAATTGTACTTAATGATAAAATCCCTAATCCACTAGGTACAACTCAAGGGGAAACTGATAGGATGGTCATGATTGTCACCTCGATAACCTATCCTCTTCACTTTAGGTCGACTCTCCTCCAACTCAAGGGGAGGTATCCCTAGTAAGATTACTAAAGCTAGGCAATGAAGAACAAGGTAAGATTAAAAACCACAAGGTTACTAAATCAAGGAAATGAAGAACAAGGTCTCAGATGGTGAAGTAACGCTGCAAGGTCACACAGACTCTGACTGGGCAGGGAGTGCAATGGATAGGAAAAACACATCAGGATGTTGCTTCAGTTTGGGATTAGGTATGATCTCATGGTTAGCAGAAAATAGTCGTCAATGGCAGTTGGTGTAAGTTTTAAACCGGTGAAGTAAAGCAACGCATATAGATTCTTAAGCAAAACAAAATATAATCAATGGCTCATACATAGAGTACACAAAGATTTTATACCAGAAACCCTCAACTGGGAAAACCTTTCTTATATTCATTATCGAATTTCACCATTCACCATACAATATATACAATGTTTTTAGGTATTTCGTAAATACCAAAACCCTAATCCCTTAATCTGGGATTAATTTAGTAAATCGCTAAAAATAACAATATCCGCTAAAAATAGCAAAAAGCGCCCGGGATCATCAGATGCAGTTGTCGAACCTGATGCGCCCACACACACACATGCAAAGAATATAACACATACCCAACATTCTCCCACTTGTCGTTTTCTTTGCATCCAGTGGTCCAGGGGATTATATAGTCAACAATCCAGGGCAACAATGCCCATTGTTACTCTACACCAGGAGAACTTTTCTGTGCTCATAGACTTTGTCAATGAATATGCAACATTCTTCAAAGTGTCAACCTTTTCCAACAACACCTTCTTTTCCTCAACCATGTCTCTCACAAAGTGATACTGAACATCAATATGCTTTGTCTTTGAATGATAAGTTGGGTTCTTTGCCAGGAAGATTGCACTTTGACTGTCACAATCTAATCTTACTGCTTGTTGTACCAACCCAATACCTGAACACAATCTTTGTAACCATACTACTTCCTTGCTTGCATGAGTGGCTGCCATGTATTCAACTTTTGTAGTTGAGAGTGCCACTACAGCCTGTCTTTTGCTCATCCAACTGATTGCTCCTCCAAATAGGTTAAACACATACCCACTTGTAGATCTTCTGCGATCCAGATCTCCAGCCCAGTCTACATCAACAAAGCCATGTATGTCCACCACTCTGTCCAATCCTGGTCTTCCTT
>ML778715.1:1912539-1936015 GCA_009831015.1 Picea engelmannii
ACAACTGTTTCTTAGTATCCTTTTGATGCAAGTTAAAATTGATTATATATTTATATCGTGGTGAATGAATGTTTATGTTTATTTTGGTTAAATGGTTAATGAGTTGAAGAAGCAATAAACTCCTAGATTTAATTTTCTTGTACTTAGCTTAAAAGCCTTAGTATATTTGTTAGGGACTACCCCCCTTGGCTTCGCTAGGAGTTGGCCTAGACGGAGGAGTTGAGGATTTGGTGACAGCACCTTAACTCTCACTTGCCCCCAAGGACACACCGAGTGGATTGAAGATTTCTCCCACGTCTCCCAAAGGTGTGTATAAGGCGGCAACACTACCGATTCAATGGTATGTTTGTGCTCAAGACCATTGCCTTCAATACCTCCCTAGCTAGGAGGGAGTATTGATATTATGGTAGCTGCGGGAAGTATTTACCTCCACGTGTAACCCTGACGAGAATAGAATATTCCGGGAAGCAAGAAGTAACCCTAAAGCATTAAATATAACCCTAAAAGACAAGTCGACTCAAGGAAATAATTAATATTAAGTATTTAGTCTCTAGAATGAGAAGTTGGCCCAGACAACTCAGGAAATAGTGTAAATACAAGTAGCCAGACCTCATTTTGTACACATTGCTCAAAATTGCAGCTGGGAACAAGTGCGCACTGTAGGAACTAGGCTAGTGCGCAAGTCTGGGGAGCAGTTGCAGCCGACAGCTGCCGCAATCTGGTTCCTGGTTTAGGCTCGGACTTTCTACTGGTTATGGTTGGACTTTCTGATCAGTCTTGGTTATCTTTATGCATTAGCCTTGGTTGGCTATTGGTTTGCTTCCAGAATCATTCTCTGTCAAGGTTAAGGTGCTTGGGGGTGGCTTCGACCTATGGTTGGGTGACAATATTGCTATATTGTCTATGGTTAAACGAACACTTCCATTACTTTCTAACAGTACGAAATTGCAACAAACCCTAGAGGCCGTACGAAACTGCAGAATAGAAGGACGACTTAGCTTTAAATGCTTGTGCAGGGGCTCTTCAAGACCTATGCTCTGATTCCATGTTGATTTTTCAATAAGATAGGCTTAAGCATGAAGTTCATTCCATTTTTAGCATTTTACTTAAACCATAAACAATTTGTTGTAGCAACCAAGATCACAAGAAGAAACACCATGTACAAGTACACAAGAAGTATACTGGGAAACCCTTCTCAACAAGGGAAGAAAACCCAACCAATCCTTTGCTATATTCTTCAAGAGAAAGACCTCCACCACCATAAAACCTAGCACACAAAAGGGTGCTCACAAACCCTAGAATACTAGTGCCCAAGAGAGGTGCACACTTTTCCCAAGAACAAGTGTTTGCTGAAATTTCCAAACTCACACTTGTGATATGATTCCTCAATGGAGAATTTAACTTTATTTATATTAGACTGAACCTGTCAACAGTAGTGTCTATTGGCACAACAGAGCCGACCTCAATAACTTAGAATATAATTAATAATTACCATATTAATTATTTTTTACATTAATTATCTTTCACTTTATGGTGGGGTCGACCTGTACCCTTTACATCACAAATAGGGTTACAGGTAAGTTTGACTCTTGTACAATATAGCAAAGGATCTCATACACCCACAAGTGTTCAGCCACTAGGGGCTCATCCATCTGTGCTCAACCACAAGGATGTCCACATCTCTATCTCACTGCGTCTCACAAGAGAACCACACTCACTAGTGCTCAACCACTAGGATCACGTTCATCTGTGCTTAGCCACAGGCATGTCCAACTCAGCAGATCTCTTTCTCACTGCATTACAAAGGAGAATCATCCAGAGTATCACATCATCTCAACTCTTTGCACAAAGGAGGCCAATACATTGTTTCATCTCTGTCTCAGAACGATACACGTTCACCTCTGCTCAGCCACATGCACGTCCAACTCAACAGATCTCTTTCTCACTGCGTTACACACATGAGAATCATAGGAGAATCATTTGGAGTATCACATCATCTCAACTCTCTGCACAGAGGAGGCCAATACATCGTTTCATCTCTGTCTCAAAACGATACACACCCAACTCATGGGCTTCCCCACACAGGGGCACACAACATTCCATCTCCGTCTCAGAGAGGAACCACACACCCAGCTCATGGGCTTCACCACCTCACACAGGGGCACAATGTTCCATCTCTGTGTCAAAGAGAAACTAGACACCCATCTCATGGGCACACCCAACTAATGGGCTCTCTCTCAGGCGAACTCACTCAGTCTGTGTCCTGGAGGATGTCTCACGCAGCTGTAATCATCAACAATGACTTCACCCCATGCATCCAAGGTCTGTGGGTAGCTCTCAATAGCTACAACATGTCCCCAGGACATCCACTGCTTGCGATGTATCAGTACATGATCATGTGCACTCGCTAGCCCTTTTTAATGCAGGATGAGATTTTCCATCTGTTCTCAGTGCCAACTCTTTTTCATGTTGGATGAGACCCACCAGACTCAGTGCCAACCCTTTTTCATGCTGGATGAGTTCCACCTGTCACTCCCTCTGAAGAGGTAACACACCAAGCTTGTCCTTGAAGTACTCGAACTTCGTCCTCGATAACGGCTTGGTGAATACATTCGCAACCCGATCCTCGGTAGCCCCGAAATGGAGCCTCACTACTCCCCTCTGTACCATATCCCTAAGGTAGTAGTATCTGATCTCAATATGCTTCGACCTGTCATGGAACACCGGGTTCTCTGACAACTTTATACAACTCTGGTTGTCACACCAAATGCAGGTTGCCTCCAATCCAAGACCAAATAATCCAGACAACAACTTCCGAAGCCACACTGCTTCTATGCTCGTTGCACATGCTGCCACATACTTAGCTTCAGCTGTACTGAGTGCCACGCATGACTGCGTCCTATTGCTCCACGAGACCATACTGGAGTCAAGACTGAAACAATATCCTTAAGTTCTCTTCTGGTCAAGAATACTGTCGGCTCAATCTGATTCTGAGTATCCATACAATCCAAACTCATGGTCAGATCTATACTAGAGACCATGATCTAGAGTACCCTTAAGGTACCTCAACACATGTTTTACTGCAAACAAATGAACTTGTTTGGGCTGCTCCAAATGCTGACTCAGGGTGTTCACAGCAAAACATATATCCGGTCTTGTGTTAGTCAAATACATTAACGTTCCCACTATCTGCCTGTATAAGGTAGGATCCACAATCTTTGAAGTTGTATCCCGCAACAACTTTAGATTTAATACCATCAAAGTAGCCATGGCCTTACAGTCCGACATCCCGAACCTCTTCAAGATTTCCATAGCATACTTTCCTTGATTTAGGAAAATCCCATTTGATCTTTGCCAAACTTCTAGTCCCAAGACGTAGTGCATCATTCCTAAATCTTTCATCTCAAATTCTGCAACCAATTTTCTCTTACACTCAGTGATGAGCTTTTCTGCACCTGTTAGAAACATGTCATCTACATACAACAGTAGAATCACCGGTTCACCATCCTCAACCTTAAGGTAAAGGTTAGGATCTGCACTGCTCTTGGTAAAACCCAAGCTCATAAAAAATTTGTCAATCCTACGATACTATGCTCTGGGTGCTTGCTTCAATCCATATAAAGCCTTCTTTAATCTGGACACATGAGTCTGCCTATCATGTGCTTCGAATCCAAGTGGTTGCTCCACATAAACTTCCTCTTTTATTTCACCATTCAAGAACGTTGTCTTCACATCCATCTGGTGCACCTTCCATTTCATCATAGCGGCCAATGAAAGTATAGTCCTGATCGAGGTATATCTAGCTACGGGAGCAAAAGTCTCTTCATAGTCAATCCATTCTTTTGAGAGAAACCTCGGGCCACAAATCTTGCCTTATATTTTTCAATACTGCCATCAACTGCATGTTTCATCTTGTAGAGCCATTTCAAACTCACCATAGATTTTTCCTTTGGTTTGGGAACCACATCCCAGACATCATTCTGCATAATGGACTGCTATTCCTCTGCATCTTTCCATACTTGATTTTTTGCAGCCTCTTAATAACTGGAATGTTTTGCATCCATTATGTCACACAAGCATGCCATGTAGCTAGAGTACGGTTTGACTTCTTACTTTCCCTGAAAGATTTCTCTGGGGAACCAATTCTTTCTGCATCTCTGATAAGCTCTTGTGCCCATGCTGGTCTTCTCTTGCGAGAAGGCATCTCGGTTGGTTTCTGAGGTTCTATCATGTCATGATACTCTGGAATGACTTCCTCTGGTTCAATTGCTTCTGGAACTTTAGGAACTTCATTCTCTTCCTCATGTACCTCTTCTGCACGGATCTGTTTGGATTTATTGAAAGCTCTCATTGAAGGTTATATCTCAGTTGATCTCCACTTTTCGGTGACCGGGAATGTATATCCTATAAGCCTTCGATGTGTCATTGTAACCAACAAATATGCCCTTCTTTCCGGAAGGGTCTAGGGCAGCCAAATATTCTGAATGGCTGACTTCTGGCTTCTCTCCTGAAAACATCTTCTTGGGTGTCTTGTTTTCAAGCACCTTGTGGGGACTTCTATTCTGCACGTACACTGTCGTCTTCGTTGCTTCTGCCCATAGATGCATAGGAAGATCTTGATCATGGATCATGGCCTTTACTGCTTCCATGATCGTCCGATTCTTCCTTTCAGCTATTCCATTCTATTGAGGGTTATAGGGAGTAGAAAGCTCCCTCTTAATCCCAACTTTCTTGCTATACTCCTTGAATTCTTCTGAGGTGAATTCACCTCCATTGTCTGATCTCAAGGTCTTTATCTTTCGCTTTGTCAAGTTTTCTACCAAAGCCTTGAACTCTTTGAATTTGCCAAAAACTTCATTCTTTTCCTTTAACAAATAAATCCAAGTTTTATGTGAGTAATCATCAATGAAAGATACATAATATACATACCCACTTAGTGAAGCTGTCGACATTGGTCCACACACGTCTGAATGCAAGATGTCCAAAACTCCTTTGGCTTTGCTATCGCTATTGGGAAATGAGCGCTTCACATTCTTGCCTTGTGCACACACCATCTGGTTTTGCTTGGATTTCTGGTAGACCCGTCACCATTTTGTTCACAACCAGAAGGGCTTTGTAGTGTAGGTGAGCAAATCTCCTATGCCATAGTTCGCTGGGATTCACAATATCATGAACCATTGCGGAGTCTGAATGTCTTTTTAATTTGTAGAGTCCTTCTTCAACTCCAATCACTACTGCATCAGCAAGGGTCTTCCCTCTAGGCCACATAAGAACTTGACCATCAATAAATGCTTCTCTAAATCCTTTGTTGTCCAATGCTGAAATTGAGAGAAGATTCTTCTTTAAACATGGAACATAGAGAACTTCCTTCATCTTCATTGGCTTGCCTGAGTTTAACTTGTAGGAAGCTTCTCCAACACCTTTGATTGGATATTGATAGTCATCACCCAATTTCACCTTGTGAGGTGAATCTTTATGAACAAGGTTAGATAAGGAGTCTTCATAACCTGTCATGTGCTTGGAAGCACCACTGTCTATCAAGCAAGTGTCGCTTCCATGAGTAATAATACCTGTGAGGGCTGAGATAAGAACATAATCCTCATCACTTGATTCATCTTGCTTTGCAACTTTCTTGGGAGGCTCATCATCTTCAACTGTGTGAGCTTGATGCCTCTTACCTCCTTTCTTTTTCTTAATTTCCACAATGAGGGGCAATCCCTAGCAAAGTGTCCCAATTCCTGACAACAATAACATCTAATCTTTGAGTTGTCTCTTTGACCCTTCTTAAACTTCTTAGGTGAGGAGTGCTCCTTCTTGTTCTTTCCTTTCTTGGTGTGGGCAGCTAGGGTTTGATCTTCATCTGCCATCTTTTCTTCTCTTGCAACTGTCCTAGCTTCTTCCTGGTTACAATCTTCCCAATGCCTACTGAACTTGGGAAGCTTCTTCCTTGGATGAATGCATCCCATGACCTTGGGAAACCATTCAAGGTAGTCATCACCATCTCTTCTCCATCTACTGAGTCACCAATGGATTCTATCTGCTCCTTGATTTGATTCACTCTTGAGAAGTAGGAGTGAATGATTTCTGAGTTTTGCATTTTCACAATCTTCAACTGAGATCTTAGAGTCATTCTTCGGTTTATGTTGCTTCCTTCAAATAGACGAGTTAAGGTGTCAATCATTTGCTTTGGAGAAGATAATGATGATACATGATGGATAAGGTGGTCCTTAATGGAGTCTGCAATAATCCTTTTTGCTTTCACCATGCCCTTCTTATATTTTGCCTTAGCTTCATCTCCTTGAGGTTCTTGATCCTCTTCTATAATGAACTTATCCAGTTCATGTTCTTCAAGAAGGAGGGTTACTCTATATCTCTAGGCCATGAAGTTATCAGCTCCATCTAATTTCTGATGTAGGAGCATTGCTCCACCTCAATAGCGCGTCAACAAGCCAGCGCATCAGCGCATTAGGAGGAACGGATTCCGAGGGAAGAGAGGCCCCAACCCTCTCATTTTGAACTTGAATTTAAAATTTAATGTAATTCAATGAGAATTAAAGTTTGAAGGCTCAAGGAAAGAGGAGCCCTTGTCTTTGTCAAGCTGAGTTATTGTAATGTGTGAAGTCGCCTTTAATGATTGGCATGTTGATGGATCTAGATCCGATTCAGACTAGATGGCGATTAAATGTAATTTAATTTTGAGTAGGTGGAGGAAGGCTCGAGGAGCCCCTCTTTTGTAAAAAGATCTTTGTATCAAAAATTCAGTAGTAGTTGTAGAGAAGGAAGATTAGAGAGAGTTAGCTGCTAAGGAGAATAGGAGAGGAGAAGCGTTGAGACTCTGTTGCAGTCCAACCTTGTATACATTGTAAATAATGTTTCAATATTAATACAAAGAGCAAATTTTCTTGCATATGAGGTTCTGTGTGTATGTTTTATGAGTTTTTTGAATGTCTTTGAATGCTTTTTGTGTTTACTCATGTATGGCCATGAATGTTGTTAGTGCATGTATATCTTCCCTTTGCAGGAATCGATAGAATCCCCTATCTGATTGTGAAATTCTGAGTGTTCTGGGCTCTTTAGGCTAGTGCAAGGAGTGCACACCAGAGTTTGTTGAAAAATTCTGTGAAGCCAATGCAAGGAGTGCATTTGAACTCTGTTTTGAGTTCAGAGAAGAGCGTGCCATGTGGGCACACCAGAACAGGTCTGAATCTCAGAAGGGAAGACCTACCAGAGTTACTGAACACTCTGAGGAAGACTGTGTAAGTGGAAGCACACCAGAGTTACTAAACACTCTGAGGAGGAGGCTCTGCAAGGAGTGCATTGATCAGGCACAATGAGTGCGTGAGAACTTTGTTTCGAGTTCTGTAAGAAGATTGCCAAGTGGACACATTAGAGTTACTGAATACTCTGAACCCAAGCGCAAGGAAGTTTTGAAGCCTAAAGATTTGTGAGTGCATAGAGCGAGCACAAGGAGTGTGCAGGTAAGTTTTCAAAGATCAAGCTTAGGAGGAGTAGTGCAAGTCTGCACAGAGAAATCGCAAGGAGTGCGCCAGAGGTCAAGTGGTTTCAAGTCTGCAAAAGCTCAGGAGGAAGAGCGTGAGTTCCAGGAGGGCACAAGAAACTGTTAAAGGAGAAAAGGGGCGAGACCCTTTGAAGTTTGAGCAAGTATAAGCTCAAGGGAGAAAGTGCAAGTGTGCATAGAGACCCTGCAAAGTGTGTAGAGGTCAAGGATCTTCTAAGTCCTAGACTGGAGAAGAAGCACAAGGTGTGCGCAGGTGAACTTGTTTCAGGTTCCAAACTTAGGAGATGCAACGCAGGAGGAGGTCGAGCAATTAGCTCGTAGAGAAAGATTCAAAGGTCGAAGGCTTTGAAAATTATCAAAGAATTCTTCATTGGAAGGAAAGTGCAAAAAACAGAGGAGGAGAAGCTACAACTGTCGTCGGAACAACTGCCAGAAGCAATCTGGACCGTTAGATCATAGTCTAGGCAGAAGGAGGAGTGTGTGGGAGGAGAACAGATCTCAACCGTCAGATCTGAGCGAAAGGGCCAACCACCGTCAGATCTAGGTAAGTTGCCCGAGTGTTAAGCCCTAAAATCCTTCAGACTTCATAAGTCCAACCGTTTTTATGTGTTAAGGAGACGAGGTTCTCGAAGTCCCGGGATCCAAAGTGCATCTGGGTTGTCGGATGTAGAGGACGCGTGTTAATGGATTGTTGAATTCGGAAGACCAGCAGTCCGGGAAGATCAGAAGTGTGGAGTTTTCAATCCCCCCGGAGCTCTGAAGGCCGGAGCAAATCGTAACCGTTGGCGCAAGGAGACACGTGTCCGTAGATCAAGCATAGTTTGAAAGTCTGGCTATCCGACAGAATTGAGGTTTGATGCTCCGAAAAGCTCCGAAGCTCAAAGCTGCGAAGTAAATCCTGGCCATCTATCAGGAGGAGACACGTGACGCTAGGTCTTGAAGTCCGGAGACTTGGCACTCCAGAGGAACGTGGACAAGAGTTGTTAAGGTGTGAGGAATCCCGAAGTTCCGAAGAGCGGAGCAGATCCTCATTGTTGGTTGGGTGAGGACACGTGGCAGCAGATCTTGTGGTCTAGAGACTCAACACTCTGGGGGAATTGTGGAGTAGTGCTTCAAAAATCCCTGAAGCCCGAAGTTGCGGAGGAAATCCTAGCTGTTGGTGCCAGGGGTACGTGTCGACAGATCTAGGAGTCCAGAGGTCTAGTACTCTGGAGGTCTAGGTCCAGAGGCATGATTTGTTTGGGTCGAGGACTCCCGGAGGTCGGAGGTCATCACAGTCGTTCGTTGAGGAGGAACACGTGGAGAGCGGATTGAGACTTCGCGAATTCAGAGTTCGGTATTCTAGACGTTTATGGGTTTTATCCTTTCGGTACTCCCGAAGGCTGGAGTCCCGTAGAGGATCACAGTTGTTCGTTGTAGTGGAAATGTGGACTGTTGATCGGTTCGCCTGTTGATTCGGCAGTTCGCGAATTCGACATTCGGGAGAATTGTCATGTGTTGCTGTTGAACTTGAAACCTCCGAAGCTCGGAGGCCCGGAGAAAGCATCGACTGTTGATCTGGGCGCGGGTTAAGGATCGTTGATTGCCATATCCGTTCAGAGGTTCGCGAGTTTGTGACTTCGGAGGAGTGGAGGTATAGTGGTGTTAGAATGCCCAGAACTCCGAAGTAGCGTGCTTTTTTAGGCGCCTGGTCCCAGCCTGTGGTCACATGCTGTTTCCGCCAGAAGAAAAGGGGGGCTAGGGCCCAAAATTGATTTCTAAAGGCAAAGGGGAATTTGGCACACAGTTTTTAGCCCGAAGTCACGTAGAGGACTTTGCTGGTGTGCTAGGATCCTCGTGACTGTGATTTTAGCGTAGGGAAGAAATAAAAGGGACTTGTGTAAAGAGTTTTGAGGGCTCAGCATGGGCCTGAGAGCTGATCCATCTCCGAATTTGAACGATCCTAGATCGGGAGGTCGCGCGTACCCAAGGAGTGGGTCGAGGTCTGCATCAGTTTCTCATTGATCTTTGTTCCAGTAGTCATCATGCCTGGGACCACACAAAAATATGACCAAAATTGAAATACTGAACTTACTAGTAGGTGCGCTCTTCTAAGGCGAGCTGCTTGGTGGTCTTGCTTTGTAAAAATTTCCCCAGAAACTGGAAAAACGTCAACCTTAGGGTTTTGGGTGAAACCCTAACTGCAACAACTACAAACTAAAAAACTGGTCCACTGGAAAAGTGCGCTAGGCTAGGGAAAACCTCTTGATGGTCTTGGTTTGTCCGACAACTATCTCTAGACTGAAAACGACTCCCTTTTAGGATTCTAGACCTGCAACTGGCTTTCTATTCAGGCCTGCTCTGATACCATGTTAGAATTTTAAAAAATTTCTAGTTACACAGTTACAGTTATTTATTCCAATAGCAACTGTAATAGGATCACTGAAAGATAGACAATCACAGATACAAAAGAACACAAAGTTTATACTGGGAAATCCTCGTGGGGGAGAAAACCCAGCAACCAAAATCCTTAATATAGATTCCTTCAACCAGTGCAATGATGCGCTATAGCTCTCTAAGAAAGACCAAGACCAAAACACCAAAAGAACCAGTCTCCAAGACTTGTGCGCTAGACCTCCTTATGCACTCCAAGATGCACAATAGACGTGTGTGTGTGAATGTACAATTGAGAGGAACCTATCCTCTATTTATAAACAACAATGTCTCTTGAAGAGACATGACTCTTGACCTAACTAACCCATAAAAATAGGGCCGACTAGCCACAATGAGGTTTTTTATAATTATAAGTAAAATACCAATAATATAATAATTTATGTTGAGCTGACTTTTACAATATAATTATAATAACCTTTTTAAAGCTTTGACCCAAACAAATATACAAGAATATCTTTCGTAGTTACACCAAAAATGTTAACATGTGTCATTGTGTGATAGATTGCCATAAGTTCCCATGTGTCATGATCTCACTGGTTAACACACATCACAATCCCATTGGTCGATAAAACTGCCAATTGTCATTTAAATATGTTGATTTTTCCTAGTGTTGTTTAGATCGTCAATATATCGTATATATCGGATTTATTGGCGAGATAAAGGGGAAAACGTTATATTCGATGGAATATATCGCGATATATCTGATACATTGAATGTGTCACGATACATTCAATGTATCGCGATATATTCTAAAAATATCGCGAGTCGACAGAATATATCGGCCTGCTGAATAAAAAACGTGGAAAACTACACATGAAGGGGGTTTTAAGGCCGCAGGACACTTTTTTTCACTCATTATTTCATTTCTAAGGTGTGAGAGAGCTAGAGAGGTGTGAAGGAAGTCATTGTGCATATATCCAAGGAGGAGAAAGCGAGGGGTCTTGTTGCCATTAGTGGAGAGATCGTGGAGTGGGGATTCGTCATTCAATCATTCAAACCATCAAGATTTCCAGGTATGATCCAAACATTTTTCTTTCATTTGTTTGAACTTTGTTTTTCTAGAGTTAGGCTAGGGTTTGCAATGTGCCTCTTCTCGTTGTTTTTGAATGGAAGATTCAATCATTCCACATTCATCTAGCTCTCATTATTTAAGCTTTGCATTATCCTATGTTTATTTGTATTTTTTTTTGTGCCATAGGTTTAATATTTCCACCTAAACAAAATGTCGAAGGCATTGGATCCAATGTGGGTGTATGGTGAACCAGTAGAACTTCCCAATAGACAAATATTGACATGCAATCTTTGAGGCAAATGAATTAATGGAGGAATTAGCCGCTTGAAATACCACCTTGCCAAAATCACTGGGTTTGATGTGGAAATTTGTCCAAAGAGTGTTAAATTTAGAGCTACTATTAAGTTCTTTTCAATTTACTAGAGAATAATAGCATAAGCAGGATCACTGAAGCAAACACAATCACAAGGTACAGAACATTTTATCCTAGGAAACCCTCATGGAGGAGAAAACCCAACAAAAACTTCCTCAATCATAGATTGCCAATACAATGCCAAGACTTAGACCAAAACACTAAAGAATATCCAACACTGAGCACACACCTCTCTTCTCCTTCTTGTAACTACAACCACCTCCAAAAGATGCGCACTTGTTGAGTGACTGAGTGAGTCAGTGAATAAGGCGCCATCCTCTCTTATTTATACTAGCTGAGGGGCGCTAGGGTTATGTCTTTTCACCAAGCAGGGCCGACTTCTCCCAATAGTGGTTAAAACCACTTTATTAAACCCTAGGGGCTGACTTCTCAAATACCACCATATAAATATGGTTTGACCAATCCACAAAAGGGGATTGGTCTTATACAAGATCCAACATGATCAATCCATAGAAGGGGATTTGATCTATATAAAAATAACTCAATTATAATTAGAATATTCTTCACAGTTGCAATATTTCAACCCTCCCCCTTAGCAAGAAGGGTATTCTACTGACATAACCCAATACAACATCATCAGGAGAGAGAGAGGGCAACAACATCATCAACATCTGGAACACTGATTGGCACATCTACAAATGATTGGAAGTTTTTCTCATCATCAATAACATCATCGTTCACAACATGGAGCTGGAGTAGTATCATCATCATCATCTGCATCAACATCAATTAGTATAAAGCTAGTACAACATCATCATCAACAACAGGAGGCTGACACAACATCATTAACAACAGGAGGCTGATACAACATCATCAATAGCGCGAGGCTGATACAACATCATCAACAACAACATGAGGCTCGAACAACAACATCATCAACATGAGGCTAAGATAACAACATCATCATCATATGGCAACAGAATGAGGCAGGTGCAACCACAACATTTTGTGGTACTCTGACAGACTGTCCTTACCGGACCTTCGAGATCTGCCCAGGAATCAAAAGATTCCCTAGGATATATGTTGAAATATTGTAACTGCGAAGAATATTCTAATTCTAATTGAGTTATTTTCATATAGATTAAATTCCCTTTTGTGGATTGATCATGTCAGATCTTGTATAAGACCAAATTCCCTTTTGTGGATTTGTCAAACCATATTTATATGGTGGTATTTGAGAAGTCGGCCCCTAGGGTTTAATAAAGTGGTTTTAACCACTATTGGGAGAAGTTGGCCCTGCTTGGTGAAAAGACATAACCCTAGCACCCCTCAGCTAGTATAAATAAGAGAGGATGGTGCCTCATTCACTCAGTCACTCAGTCACTCAACAAGTGCACATCTTTTGGAGGTAGCTGCAGTTGCTAGAAGGAGAAGAGAGGCGCATGCCCAGTCTTAGTGTTTTCTTGGTGTTTTTGTCTTAAAGTCTTGGCATTGTATTAACAATCTATATTAAGCAAGTTTTTACTGGGTTTTCTCCCCCATGAGGGTTTTCCAGGATAAAATGTTGTGTACCTTGTGATTGTGTTTCTCTCAGTGATCCTATTTGTGCTATTATTTTTGAAAAGCATTAAAACTTGACAATATAAAATCCTAACAAAGCTACCTTGTGGTACTCTGACAGACCTTCCTTATCGGACCTTCGGGATCTGTCCAGGAATCATAAGATTCCCTAGGATATAAAATCCTGACGGAGCTACCACTGCTGACCACAACTAGCATATACATGCACAGGTACTCTGACAGAACGTCCTTACCAGACCTTTAGGATCTGCCCAGGGATGATCAATCCCCTAGGATGTAAAATCCTAACGGAGCTACTCGTTGTTGGTCAGGATACTATAGTATCATCAACATCACTCCCCCTTTCGAGGGAGGTCGTTTTGGACAACACCAAGCTTGTATCGGAAGTGCTCAAACTTCACACGAGACAGAGGCTTGGTCAACACATCTGCAACCTGCTCATCTGTGCCAACATATTGGAGCTTTATAACTCCCCTCTGCACCATATCACGAATGTAGTGATACCGGATCTCTTTGTGCTTCAACTTATCATGGAACACAGGGTTCTCCGTCATTTTATGCAACTCTGGTTATCACATAGAATCATGGTGGCTTCCATCTCCAGATCGAATAGACCTGTCAACAACTTCCGAAGCCATATGGCTTCACAACTGGCGGAACATGCTGCAATGTATTCCGCTTCTGCCGTACTGAGAGCAATACTGGATTGCTTCCTGCTTTGCCATGAAGTCATGGCTGACCCCAGACTGAAACAACATCTTGAAGTGCTCTTTCTATCAGAAACACTTCCAGCCCAATCTGAATTAGTATATCCATACAGTCTGAAGTCACGATCTCCAGTGTAACAGAGACCATATTCCAATGTACCCCTAAGGTATCTCATCACATGTTTTGCAGCTACAAGGTGAACACGTCTGGGCTCTACCAGATACCGACTCAAGGTGTTCACAACAAAACATATATTTGGCTTGGTATTTGTTAGATACATCAACGAACCAATAATCTGTTTGTACAGAGTAGCATCAACCAATTCTGACGAAGTATCCACCAGGAGCTTCAACTTTGTTTCCATGGGTGTGTTCATGGTTTTACATTCCAACATGTCAAACCTCTTCAATATTTCAACTGCATACTTCCCTTGGGTAAGGAAGATCTTCTTTGGGCTCTGCCAAACTTCAAGACCTAAGAAATAATGCATCATGCCTAGGTCTTGTTAGAAAAATAGGTGTGCTCGTTTCATCGTAGACAATATAGCAATATTGTCACCCAACCATAGGCCAAAGCCACCCTCGAGCACTTTAACCTTGACAGAGAGAATAATTCCGGAAGCAACCCTAGAACCAATGGCCAATCAATGTAGCATACCTCTCTCCAGAGCTAGCGCACAAGGCAGAAAGTCCAAACCATAACCGAGAGAAAATCCAAGCCTAAAACCGAAAATACAAGTTGCAGTCGCTGCAGTTGCAGCTACTCTCTAGAGTTGCGCACTTACTAAATTTCTACAGTACGCACTAGATTTCTACAGTTGCGAGCTGTGTGTGTACAAATGAGCTCTGGCATCCTGTATTTATACTGCTCTTCCTTAGCTGTCTGGGCCGACTAATCTTTCTGGAGGCTAAAAACTCAATATTAATTATTTTCTTTAGCCAACTTGTCTTCTAGGGTTATGTCCAATGCTTTAGGGTTTCTTCTTGCTTCCCAAGATATTCTATTCTTGTCAGGGTTACACGTGGAGGTTTAATACCTCCCGCAACTACCATAATATCAACACTCCCTCCTAGCTAGGGAGGTATTTAAAGGTAATGGTCTTGAGCACAAACATACCATTCAAGTGATAACATCATCATAGCCACACAAGCTATCTCATGATCAAATCACGAGCACCATCATCACTATCAGTATCATCTGATAGCATCAACTGTATCATCTCTCAAAGCCATACTCCATCTGAGTAATCAGGCATGATGCTGGATAAGTCACTCACTCCACAGAGTGATACAAGAACCATTCTTCTAATCCAGACATACATCCTAGAAGAGTAAATGTCCTTGACCATTTTCTGCCTGGAGAATGTCTGTCCACCAACACTAACTATCCATCTAGCTGATAATCATTTCCAACACTACTAATAGTCTTCATGGCAATCAGAACAATGCCATTCAATAGAACACTACTGTGTCTATCCATAGTAGTACACAACTACTATCTAGTTGTACACAACCACACCAAGTAGCACACGACTACTTAATTAGTGACGCATAATCACAACTAGTGGAACACATCCATCATAGTAGCATACATCTATTGTCCAGAGACATACAGTCTCCACAACAATCATATCATCTGATATCAACCTGCATAAAACAATATCATGATATAAACTGAGTCATCTGGGCCATTCTTCCACTCACATCTGTGAGATCCGAAAGAGCATCTACCCTCAAAAAGTAAAACATCAGCCATGGGCTATCTGGACTATCCTTCTCAAGCACAAAAGAATAACTGTCCCTAATTTTTGAGCCTGGACCATTCATCTATCTGGGCCATTCCTCCGGCACTAATCATAGTGCAATCTAGAGAGAATGAGTTTGCCCTAGGGAATGCCTGTCCTTGATTGTTGAACCTGGACCATTCACTTAACTAGGCCATTACTCCGGCACTAATCATAGTGCAACTTGGATAGAATGAGTCTTCCTTAGGGAATGACTGTTCGGACCATTTCCTAATGGAAATGACTATCTTGCACCAACCTCCAAAACAGACCATTCTTCGAAACTGCTCACAATTGTGAACTTTGAAAGAATGACTGCCCGACGAGGCGGACCATTCTACTTGATCACTACTCAGAGTGACTGCCAAGAAGAATGACTGTCCTAGACCATTCCCCCACACTAGCCACAAGGGGAATCGCTGTCTATGGTACATCAACAATCTATTAGACCATTTTCATTACTAAAATGATTGCCCGATCTGGACCATTTTCCGAACTGGAAAATGCCTGTCCATCAGAAATCTCAAACCACTTTCCGAACTGGAAAGGAACTGCTCATACTGGACCATTTTTCAAACTGAAAAATGACTTTCCATGAATCAATAACATATCAGTGCTCCCTCCCAACCTGGGAGTAATCTCTTCCTTTTTCAATAAGGTATTTGTCTCCACGAGCCCCAACTTGTTTCTTAAGTATGCAAACTTTTCATCTTGGACATAGGCTTTACCAAAATATCTGGTCTCTGCTCATCTGTGGAGATATATTGGAGAACAACTTCTCTTTTCTGGACTTTATCACGGAGAATATAATGCTTGATCTCAATGTACTTCGGTCTGCCATGGAACACTGGTTTTCTCTGATCATTACAATATATCATGGTCGATTTCAACATTTCTGTTTCCTGCTAGCTCATGGCATCATGGCAAGGTTCAAACTGAAACATATCCAAGTAGCACTTCTTCTGTCATCATGAGAGTTTGCCATGGATTAGCAATCCATCATCCCATACTTCTGAGTAACTATTCTGATACACTATCTCTGTCATAGAAAGTTTTTCACCACGCTTCTGCTGTATATGAGATACTCTGCATCAAGTTGTTTGAATCCATACAAGGGCTTCTTATATCTGCATACATGGGTCTCTTTCTGGTATAAGCTTCTTTCTTGCTTGCTTTATTGGGAAGAATAATCTTTTACATGTAAATTCCAATCCATGGATACTACAAGAGGTATATCTGGAACACACTGTTGTCATAGTCTTCTCCCTTTTTCTAGAAGAACCTTTGAATCTTGCAATGCTTACATTCATAAGTCTTTTTTCACATTTTCTATACACTGTTCTTTATCATAACTTCCATTTCTTTTGCTCGATTGCTTCGTAGTGGGTTCAAACCAAGTTGATAGTCTTGGATTCTCGGTATAATAACTGGTTGTTCTTGCTTTTCTTTCTTTCTTGGAATCTTCATGTTCTTCCTCATGTCTCTCTTTAGCTCTTGGGTCCATGGGGTCTTCTATATGCCTTGAAGATTCCAACTTCTTCCTTTCATCATAGGATCATGGATGTAGATGGACAACCAAGGATGCTTTAAGGCTTCTTTTGGAAGAAGACTTCTTCTAGAGTCAGACTGAACATGTGCTGCTTATCATGGCTGCTACTTTCAATGGGAACATGGATAAATACTACATAATCCTCAATGGATCATATTTAGGATTAGCTCCCTCCTAATCCTTGCTTCATGTATGAATGCATGCTCTTCTATTGGAATTCTGTAACCAACTCCCTCCATCTAAGATAGTCTACGCTTCCGTCTGCATCCTTATTTCCTTCTGCAAGGTGTCACAAGTCTTTTTCTAATTTCCTCTTGATTGCTGACTTATTTCTATTTTGACTCCTGGTTCTCTTCAAGTTTGATTTTGATTTTGACTTATCTGGCAGTTGTTACTTATATAATAGCTTCCACAGGAATTTTTATCAAAGATTGTCAATGTACTTCATATTTTCATGTGTATTGCTTGACTTATAGTCATCGTGATAGCAATCCTTATCTTGTTGTTTTTCCGTAGGTGTTGTTTCACTTGAACATCTTATCTTCTAAGAAATAGATATACATGATATGTACATATGGTATGTACATAAACTATGTAAATATGGTATGTACAAGAACTTTGAAGAATATTGTTACCTTGACTTAGAAGAAGTCCGTTTTATCCTGCTTGGCCTTCTTTGAGGATTCCCTTTCTTCGACAACTGATGCTTCGTCTGTTTCCTTCCTTTTCTTTAACTCAGGACAATGGTTCCTGTAGTGACCATATATTCGACAGTTGAAGCATTGTATCTTTGACATATCCTTTTCTTGATTTGGTTTCTTCCTTAAGCCAAACTTCTTTTTATTCTTGAACTTTGTTTTGAAGTCTTGATCTTCGTATTTCTTTTGGGATTTCTCTTTTGCATTAATCCTTGATTCTTCTTGTGCACAACAGGTCCAAAGTTCTTCAAATGCTGGATACTCCTTTCTTGTGTTCATGCTTGCGGCAAATGCATCCCATGTCTTGGGAAGGCCATTGAGTATTATATTTACCAGTTCCTTCTCTGAAATGATTTCTTCAATAGCTTGTATTTGATCTCTTAACTGAGAGATTCTCACATGGTATGATGTTATGCTGTCATCATCATTCATTTTCATGTCACGGAGCTCATTCTTCAGACTCATTACTTGTCCGATGTTTCTGACTGAGAAGAGGTTAGTTAGGGCATCATACATTTTCTTAGATGAGTCAAGATGAGAGATGTGGGGTATCAAGTGGTCTTTTACAGAGTCCACTATGATAGTCATAGCATTGATGTCATTGTCTTTGAACTTCTCCATCACTGCAACGTTCTGAGGTTCCTTCTCTTTTCCTTCTTCAAACTGTGGTTCCATGATCTTTCCTTTCACGATATCCAACACTTTATTCTTGACAAGGATGAGATCAATCCTTGTCTTCCATACTCTGAAGTTAGAAGCCCCTTCTAACTTGTTTTCTGACTTCATAGAATAATTCATGACTGCTTTGACTTGGTCAACTTTTGACTTTGACTTGGTCAACCTTTGACTTTGACAAAAACTCAAACTTGACGTCTTAGCTTGATGAGAGTGCCAGTAGGTGCGCTAAGTTAGGGCGCACTAGGCTATCCAGAAATTAGGTCAATCTCTTCACTTAAGGTGCCTCAACAAGAGGGTTAGGGTTTCGTTGCTGCAGCAAAATCTTTGACAACAACTACAACTGTAACTGAGCAAAATCATCCCAATCTATCTTCCAGCGGTTAGACTGTCTGAAGATAGTGTGGGCCCATAACCTGTTAGAAAAATAGGTGTGCTTGTTTCACAATAGACAATATAACAATATTGTCACCCAACCATAGGCCGAAGCCACCCCCGAGCACCTTAACCTTGACAGAGAGAATAATTCTGGAAGCAACCCTAGAACCAATAGCCAATCAATGTAGCATACCTCTCTCTAGAGCTAGCGCACAAGGCAGAAAGTCCAAACCATAACCAAGAGAAAGTCCAAGCCTAAAACCGAAAATACAAGTTGCAGTAGCTGCAGCTGCAACTGCACTCTAGACTTGTGCACTTACTAAATATCTGCAATGCGCACTAGATTTCTGCAGTTGCAAGTTGTGTGTGTACAAATGAGCTCTGGCATCCTGTATTTATACTGCTCTTCCTTTGCTGTCTGGGCCGACTTCTCTTTCTGGAGGCTAAAAACTCAATATTAATTATTTTCTTTAGCCGACTTGTCTTCTAGGGTTATATCCAATGCTTTAGGGTTTCTTCTTGCTTCCCAGAATATTCTATTATTGTCAGGGTTACACGTGGAGGTTTAATACCTCCTGCAACTACCATAATATCAATAGGTCTTTCATCTCAAATTCTGCAGTGAGCTTCTTCTTACAATCTGTGATGAGCTTTTCTACTCCTGTTAAGAATAAGTCATCGACATACAGTAGCAATATAATTGGCTCATCATTCATGAATCATAACCTTGAAGTAAAGGTTAGAATCAACTTTACTCTTGGTAAAGCCCAAGCTCGTCAGGAAACTATCAATTCTCCCATACCAATCTCTAGGAGCTTGCTTTAACCCGTACAGAGCTTGCTTCAACCTACAGACATGAGTCTTTCTATCTTCAACTTCAACCCTTGTGGTTGTTCTATATACACTTCTTCTTCAATAACACCATTTAAGAAGGTTGTTTTCACATCCATCTTGTGTAACTTCCACTTCATCTTGGGTGCAAGAGCTATGATTATTTTGATAGAAGTGTATCTGGCTATAGGATCAAATGTCTCTTCATAATCAATGCCTTCCTTTTGAGAAAAGCCACGAGCTACAAATCTTGCTTTATGTTTTTAAATACTTCCGTCAACATCATGTTTTATCTTGTATATCCATTTGGAAGATACCACATCTTTGTTCTTTGGTCTGTGAGCTATTTCCCATACATCATTCTTTATAATGGATTAGTATTCTTCCGTCATGGCATCCACCCACTCTTTCTTCTGAATGGCTTCTTGAAAGCAAGTAGGTTCCTTTTCTATGAGATCACACATTAAGGCCATATAACTGGAGAATGGCTTTGGTTTCTTGCTTTGTCTCATGGTTCCTTCTGGGGCACCATACTTCTCTCCATCTTGAATAAGTTCCCTTGCCCAAGCTGGCTTTCTCTTGTGAGAGATCGTCATCTAGGGAGGTTCTTGAGATTCTATCATATCATGATCTTCTGGGATCTCATCATCAGGGGTAATTGTAACTTCCTTCATAGGTTCTGCAACTCTGGGAGCTACAGATTCTTCTTCATATACTTCTTGAAGCTCGCATTTCCTTGATCTTTTGAGTGTTGCATCTTCATCAAAGGTTACATCTCTGTTGATCTCAATATGATGGTAACCTGGTATGTAAATTCTGAAGGCCTTGAGATCTCACAGTATCCAACAAATATTCCCTTCTTTTCTGAAGAATCCAACTTAGTTCTCTTTTCTTTCGGAATGTGTACAAACACTGGACAACGAAATATTTTGAGGTGGATTACTTCTGGCTTCTTTCCGGAGAACATTTCTATAGGGGTTTTGAATCCAAGTGCACTATGGGATAATCTGTTTTGGACATAAACTGCTGTTCTTGTTGCTTCAACCCATAAGTGCATTGGAAGATCTTGATCGTGGATCATAGTTTTCACTGCTTCCATTATTGTTCTATTCTTTCTTTCTTCTACCCCATTTTGTTGAGGATTATAGGGAGTAGTGAGCTCCCTCTTAATCCCGACATCTCTGCAAAAGATTCCAAATTCATTTGAGGTTATTCTTCTCCATTATCCGACCTGAGTATCTTGATTTTTCTTTTGGAGAGATTTTCTACGAAGGCTTTGAATTCCTTGAACTTTCCGAGTACTTCAACTTTTGATTTCAAGAAATAAACCCAAGTCTTGTGAGAGTAATCATCAATAAATGACACATATTATACATACCCACTTAGAGAGGTTGATGGCATTGGACCACATACATCTGAGTGGATGAGCTCCAAGATTCCTTATGCTTTACTGTCGCTCTTTGGGAAATGATTCTTTATGTTCTTTCCTTGTGCACATCCCTTGCATACACCTTCATGGTCAACCTTGAATTCTGACAAACCTGTAACTACCTTGGTTACATATGGTAAGGCTTTGTGGTTGATGTGAGCTAGTCTTCTATGCCAAAGTTCAGATGGACTCTCAATGGAGTGAGTCAAGGCTGCATCTGAGTGACCTTTTAACTTATATAGACCACCTTCTTCTGTTCCAATAACATTTGCGTCTTCTATGGTTTTTCCTTTAGGCCACATAGGAACTTCACCCTCTATGAATGCAACCCTGAAACCTTTCTTATCTAGAGCTGAGATAGAAAGTAAGTTCTTTGTCAAACTTGGTACATAAAGTACATCCTTCATTCTCATAGGAGTCCTTGAATCAAGTTTGTAGGTGGATTCTCCCATTCCTTTGATAGGACACTAATAATCATCTCCAAGTGAAACTTTCTAGGGAAAGTCCTTTTTCGTAAGGCTAGAGAGAAGGTCTTTCTGACCTGTCATGTGCTTAGAGGCACCATTGTCTATGAGCCAAGTATCCTCTCTAGATGTCACAGATCCTAAGAGGGCAGAAAATAAAACATAATCTTTAATCTTTTCTTTAGTCATCTTTGAGGGTGGCTCATGATCTTCAACTGCATGGGCATGATGTCTTTTGTTATTTCTCGTCTTGTATTCTTCCCTTCTGGCAGGACAATTCTTAGCAATGTGTCCCATCTTATCACAATGATAACATTGATTAGAGCATAAATCTTTTTCTTTTCTTTGCCCCTTTTGATATTTCTGGAATCTCCTTGGAGGGTGAGATTCTTTATGGAAGTGTGTGAATCTCTTTGTGGAGTGTGATTCCTTATGAAGGTGGGTCTCCTTTTGGAAATGTGACCTTTTCTTTCCTCCTTTAGCATGAGCAGCTAGGGCTTGGTCTTCATCCCTTAATAACACTGCTTCTTGGTTGGCTACTCTTGCTTCTTCTTGAACACATTCTTCCCATAGACTATCAAATTGGAGTTTTTCTTTTCTTGCATAGATAGTTTGGATGAAGGCATCCGAAGGTCTTGTGAGACCATTAAGAGCTGTCATTATGAGTTCATCTTCATCTAGGTTGTCTCCAATTGCTTCTAACTGTTCCTTGAATTGAGAAACCCAAGAGAAATAGTCATGAACTGTTTCTCCTTTCTGCATCTTTGTATTCTTGAGTTGGTTTCTCAAGTTCATCTTCCGGTTGATGTTCTTTCTTTCATACATTCTGGTTAGGGCATCAAACATATCCTTTGGAGTATTCTCAGAAGACACTTGAGGGATCAAGTGATCTTTAATGGAGTCTGCAATGATCCTTTTGGCCCTAACCATATCCTTCTTGTATTTTGCTTTGGCTGCATCTTCTTCGAGTTTCAATACATTTTCTTTATGAATTTTGCAAGGTCATTCTCTTCAAGAATGAGTCCAATTCTGTACTAGGCATGAAAGTTTTCCACACCTTCTAACTTGTCAACATGCTTAGTGCTTGCAGACATCTTGACCTGGAGCTAGAAAAATGACCAAAAAATGAAAGTGCCCAGAAACTGAATCTGAACTTACCAGTAGATGCGTTGGGCTGAGGCGAGTAGGCTGGAGTTGTTTGATTTCAAAAATTTCAAGTTTTACCCCTTGAAACTTGTCCTGCACAAATCTGGACTGGTACTTCTAGTACTGGTTCTGGTTTCTTGGTTTTCTAGTTTTCTAGTACTAGTCAAAACCAATGCTGTATATTTCGTGTCGAGGAAAGTGTCGGCAAGGGTCTGGAATGTAACTTCTCGGTGACATTGGTGGAAAATGTCGGAATATGTCGAAAAATGTCGCAAGATCTAAAAAAAATACAAAAACACTCCATTTTTTCAATTTTTTAAATTTGTAAAACAACAACAACATCAAATAAACACTTTGCTACATAAATATGAAAATACAACCAATAAATAAGATGCATAAGATGTCAAGTGGTCACATATCGTTACTAAACTGGAAATTCTGAAACATGTTGAAGTATTAAAAATAAAGACTATTGTGGAAGACACCATAATCAGTCTCATGGATATCATGACCCTGGAGCTTAGATGATATCAACTATTTCATGATTCTAATCTGATGTGAGATTAAGATGAATTAAGATGCGATATTATGACCCTGGAGCTTAGACTATAATCTGATGTAGACTAGGTGTGTATCATGATTAATATCATCATGGATATCATGATGAAATATTAAGATGATATTAAGGTGCGTATATCATGATAGAATAATAGGTGCCACCATATAATCTTAATATCAGGTGATAAGGTGATAACAAGATTTTAAATCATGTTTCCAAAGCATTAGAGACAATTAGAGACAACATATCCAAAGTATGCTCATGAATATATCAAAACGACACCAAGTGCAATACATATCTAGAGATCGAAACATAAATACATAATCAATGAGGCTCTA
>ML778715.1:1962010-1983223 GCA_009831015.1 Picea engelmannii
TTGCAATTGATTCAACATTCTATATGTTTTATATATATATATATGCATCAAAATATATATATTTTTATGTATTATATAAAAAACGCTCCCGAAAACGCTTCGCTCCCGGCGATTTTTGAAAATATGCGCTTCCCGCTCCCGCTTCCCGCTCCCGCTCCGCGCTCCCAACTCGGGGACATGTGCTCTTCTTGGGAGTGCATGAGAACCTCAGAATCTTGTCATGTACCTGTTAACAATGACCTCCATCATCAAGCAAAACTATGTGGCAGGATGGAGCCATCTCAACATCCTTAAACACCACATTTAGATAGTTTATTACATCAAAAGTTCAAAATTGGCTTTATAAAGCAAGGCACAAGCCATCAATGCCAATGACATCAGAAAATCAGACCTAATGCTCAAAGGATCTTATTCATGCTACTCTATTGCTTAAAGGAGCTTATTCCTTTCCTACCCTACTGTAGCATGTGCAAGATGAAGATGCTAGGTGAAGTCAGAGGGCTAATGCAACCACCTTAGCAACTCATCAATACAGTGGCCCTTTCCTCTGTGTTTGGTCATCATACAGAAAAGAGAAACATTACAATCTCACTGCTTGTAGGCTGGAATCTCCACCAGCTCTGGGCTGAACACGAACCCTGTTACCTGCAAACCAAATATGTCATCTAACACATATGGGGATTGACACGTGCTGCTACTTACTCTATCTATGCAGATCTGGACCGGGCTGCTATGGTTACTGCTAAGCCATGGAAAATCCTCCTGTCTTCCTAGCAGTTCCAAAATTTTTGCTTGGCTACCACCTGAGAGTTCAAAATGCTGTTCATATACTTGCGGCTGCAAATCTATCTTGCAGCTTGGAGTAAAAGGCTGAAACTTTAGCACAGGAATGAGGCAATCTGCAATCTTACCCTGATTCCACAGGCGATAAGTAAATGCCATATTTTCAACTTCAAACCTTGAAAGAAACCTTATGATTTTTCCTGTAGCACAGAGGACAAATTCAGACCATTCATCATCAAAGCCCAATTCTGCATTTTCTAGTGCTTCGTCAATAAAGAGATTCTGATGCAATAATGGCAGATCATAGGGAAAATTGCAATTGTTTGTCAAACTAGTGCATTATCTGTTTGATGCATCTTCTTTATTTTCCTAGCTCTCCAATTCTCATCTTTTCAAACCTTGAAACAGAGGTGGGAGCATTGGGTGCACCTGCTGTCCACATAACTGAGATGTCATAGCATGAGCAGGATCCAACATATCATTCTGAATTGTGGCGGAGAGGGACAAAGTTGGTGTTGCATAGGATTTAGGTGACCATTCCAGTCCCATACTAAGGCATTCAAAGATTTTTTCATACACCTGGTCATGCGCCTCTTTATCAATGACCCTCTTATCTGATAAATGGGAAACAAGAGGTTGATATTGCTTTCTCCCTGTTCACCCATGACTATCATGCCAGCTTGTGAATCAACACTGTTACCCCCCAAGGGGTGACAACTTCAGGGGCACTCTCACAAGGGTGTTATGTCGCTCATTGCATGAGCCCTCTTGCTCATATTCTCCAGATCCAGACAGTTCTTCTCATTCTCTCCTTTAGATGTATGATCGTGCTAGCTCAGCTGTGGTATATCTGATCCTCCCCCCTTACTCCTCAGATGACAGATGCACTATGGTTTGTACATTATTGTTTTACTATGATCTATTAGATATTCTGTGGATTGGTGATTTATTTGGGTGTAATCCTATAACTTCTTGGTTTGTCATGAAAGTGGTAAATGCTGAAATGAAATCCATAACACTTCATAACATAACATTTACAGTTTTATTGTTTGCCTTGTTGTACCTTGGGGGACCATAGTTTTTCTTTAGAAGTGTTGTCATTTCTATCTGTATTACGAGGAAGCTAGCCAAGACAACACTTTTTACATCCTAACCATACTTTACAATTTCCACTTTCCCTGTTTCATTCCATTCTATCCGTATAAAAGTCTATCTTGATCATGTATCACTTATCAAATGTCACCAAAAAGGTCTAATAAAGAAAACCTAAGTTAATAAAGCCAAACAAGGCTAGAGGTGAAGAGCAATAAAGTCAAAAGCCAAAAAATATAAAAGCTTGAGCAATGGCACCTCACTATGAGGCCAATGCCCCTAGTCCCTAGCTTGTCTATGAATATCTAAAGAAAAAGGGACTTGTTCAATAAAATGAACACAAAGAAAAAGACAAAAGGGGTAGTAATAAACAGTGTCGAGAACAAACAACTCAACACTAAAGCTCCCTCTTAAAGTCTCTTATATGACAAACAACTCAATGCTAAAGCTTCCTCTTAAAGGCTCTTATATAAAATCCTAGCTCATGGAAAGCTAGATGAATACAATCACAAGACCTATGCAGCATATTAAATGACTTTGAGGGTCATCAAATGAAATTTTTCCCTTCCCCTTTCCATGATTATGTTAATTTTCTAATCCCAACACCTAGATAATTATTTCCGAGTGATTCCTTGCTGAAAATTTAATTATAGCTTGTTGATGTTTTGGTAGCTGCGGGAGGATCCTTCCCTCCTAGATGACCTTTCTTAGATGCAGAGAAGATTCCGGAAGCAAGAGATCCATTGGATAGATGTTGAAATACTCTAGAAGACAAGTCGACCCAGAAGAATAAAGTATAATGAAAAGACACCTTCCCAGAAGAGAAGTCGGCCCAGCGAGAAGGACAGGAAGACTAAATAAGGAGGCGCCTTAGCTCATTTGTTCACTCACTCACACTCTCCCAGCTACATGGAAGCAAGGTGCAAGTTTGCAGAAAGCTGACATAGCTGCTGCAATGACTCAATTTCTTCTTGTTCAGTCTTTTGGTACCTCTCTCTCTTGTGCGCTACTCCTTGAGGAGGTGCGTTGTCTTGGTGTAGTGCTACTGCTGCAGCTGTGGTGATATTTCTAGTTGAGCTAGCCTTTGTGCTAGGGTTTATCTGTTTGGACTTGCTTTGTGTATGGAATCTCTCTAAGAAAGGTTGCTGGGTTTTCTCCCCATGTGGGGTTTTCCCAGGATAAATCTCGTGTTCTTTTTGTCTCTTGTTTATGCTGTACTACTCAGTACTGTATATCTATATCTATATCTATATCTATCTATTTATCTATATATGTTAATGGTAACGAAGTAAAAGAACACAAGTAACACTAATGCTCTGTAGATAAGAAAAATCTAACATGGTTTCAGAGTTGGTTACCTTTAGAATAGTGTGACCATTGGAAGGAAGATCGCTACAACGACACCTTGCAGCACCTTGCAGCTGCAATACTTTTTCAAGCTCGTTGAGCACTGTCCCAAGGATGTTGGGGATAATCCCTTCACGGAGTAGTGTTCCCTACCCTAGCGCACCCCTTGAAACCCTAATTGTGCAATTTGGTGAAGTTTGAAAAATCGAGGTTTTTTAGTGCTAGGGTTTCTACCGACGAAAAGGTCAAGAGGATCTTGACAGACTCGATTAAGGATCTTAGATCTAGCGCACTCAGAGGACTCCCAAGAGTTGGAGGCAGTAGTGACGATATATCCTACAATAGAGAACAACTCAAATAGGTCAGCAACAACTAAAACTCCAGGTTTGCATATCAGTTTGATATTTTATATTGCTGCAGTTTAAATCAAAATAGAAGTCTTTAGAATTTTATTATTGCTATTGTTATGTATTGGTATGATTTGCATATCAGTAAATGCTCATTGTTCAGAATTAATGATGCACTTGTTTGCAAGATGAATTTGATCTCTTCTAGGAGATGTTGTCTTTTGTTTCTTGTTCCGGGCAGGTTACCATGGAAGAATGATTGGTCACAACACTGGAAGAGTGTTGAAAAGTTTTATTCCTATTATTGTATTTTGTTTTTACTCTTGTTCCAGGCAGGTCACAATTGATAGCTTTGAGAAGGAGCTACTGTGACGATTGTTCTCGTTCTTGTTTTTATTATAAGAGTATTATTCTTGTTTGTTGTTTTCCCTTGATGTTTCTCTTGTTTCGGGCAGGTCACAGGTGATAGCTCCGAGAGGGAGTAATGACGATTGCAGGAAGCAACATATTAGTGTAGATTTTTAATGACAAAAATCAGCAAACTGAAATTTCTATCAAACACTTAGCAACCTAGAGATAACTGTCTTCATAAATTTCATAAATGCCTTAAACCCACATTCAGAAATTACCATAAGCAGAAATACACATTGCTAAGCAAAATAGTAGCGGAAATAATACAGTGGACAGCAACCCACAACACTCAGAAATTTAGGCAAATGCCAGGGAAAACCCCAATGTGGGGAAACCCAATGAGGGAGAGAGATATATTATTCAACTTTCAGGAAAGTACATTACAGCAGCAAAACCACATTTCCAGCCAAGAGAAATACCTCACAGCACCAAAACAGTCCCAATAACTTCTGCCTCGAAAAATGTGCTGCTGTACAACCTCTTCCGTACCTCATTTTTCGTGCCAACAGTAAGCTGTACGGACTGTTCTGTACGGCCTAGAAACAACAAACAAAAATCTGAAATCCACCTCGAAATCCGTGCCCAAAGTTGCCTCGATTTCCATGCCAAATCCGTACCATTGTATGGATTGTATAGATCTGTACAGTACGACCTCCCACAGTAGAAAAATAACTCGGCCTAAAAAATCGCAGAAAATTTTTCTTGGGATTTGTGCCCTAGCTCCTTGGAAAACGTGCCCTCTTTGCTGCTCACTTTTCTCTCTCAAGCTTACTCAGAAGATCTCTTTTGCTCCTCTCGTCTTCTCGATGTGTCTTGCACACTACCCAATGCATTATTTTATAATCTAAAAATGACATTTTCCCTCCAAAGTGTCTTTTCACCTTCCCAACCCTAAATCCAAAGGCCAAGATTAGATCTTTCCTTTTTCAAGATGAAGGGTCATGATCCATTCCCTCCAAAATGAATCACTTGAAATATTAAAGTGATTTCACTTTATTACATAAGTGCTTTATGAAAATAAAGTCACTTTAAAATTAGAAGGTACACTTTATTAAAAAGTCACTTTAATAAATGAACCACTTAAAACAACTTTATAAAAACCTATTACAAAGTTAAGTGCTTGGTAGTGTAAATATTAAGGTAACATCCACATACAAGACAAAACATGCGGAGTACCTCCCGAGTTAAAAAGCTAACAATTAGATGGTCTCTCGCTGAGACATGGAGCAAACTATCCAGACATAGAGCTGTGTACACGACCGTACACATCCATATAACAAAGGAAGGAGGATGAAGTCATAACCTTTTGGCAAGAAGGGTACTTTTGCAGATACATAGTATCTCATATGGAGAGCACTTATAAGGAGCAGAAGGCTTCAAAGATGACTATACAAATCCCTCTAGTTCAAGTTGATCACTCTTCAGATCATCAAGAAGAGTCAGTAGAGCAAGAAGGGCCTACCCAGGATCATTATAGTGACTAGGAAGAATGATACTTTGCATAATGCAAAGGAGATACAAATATATGGCATTGATAAGCCATATCATGAGGAGTAGATGGCTCCACTAGTGGTGAGGCAGGCGACCGCTCTACCCAGAATCATTACAGTGACCGGGAAGAATGATACTTTGCAGAATGCAAAGGAGATACAAATATATGGCATTGATAAGCCATATCATGAGGAGGAGCAGCTGGCTCCACCAGTGGTGAGGCAGGCAGCCCCACCAAGTACCAACTCAGAAGGATCTAGAGTTCAGAGGGAGCTCAATTCAGAGTTCGAAGTGAAGGATCCAGGTCTGATGCATTACTTCTTGGGACTGGGGGAGTGGTAAAGATCAAATGAGATTTTCCTTAGCCAAGGAAAATATATTGTTGAGATCTTGTAGAGATTAGGGATGATGGCCTACAAGTCCATGGCCACACCCATGACGATAAATCTGAAGCTCCTGAGTGATTCATCTTCAGATTTGATGGATCCCACGTTATACAGACTCTGATTGGGCAGGGAGTGCAGTGGATCGGAAGAGTACTTTCAGATGCTGCTTCAGTTTTGGGATCAGTGTGATCTCATGGTTGAGCAGGGAGCAAACATCATTGGCACTTAGTACAACAGAGGAAAAGCATGCAACCTGTATTGCAAGCCGTGAAGCAGTGTGACTTCGAAAGTTTCTTGCAGGACTTCATTCGAGACATGATGCAGAAGGGAGCAATGAAGCTCCAATACACATCCACATATGAGTAGCATCGCACATACATTCTCCCAGATTGGTCATGCTGATTTGACCAAGTGAGAATGATACATTCACTCACAGGATTAGCCATGTTGATTTGGCTAGTGGTGAATGGCCTAGGCACAGTCTTTCTCCTATTAGTCAGGTTGATTTGACTAGGAGCGGAAAGTCTCGAGGTGCTCCAGAGACAAGCATGGTGTGATGCAGAATGTCCATTGTCGTTGAGAGTGAGGTGTGTTGTTTCTTCTCATGTCGGCTAACCCCTCTGGCCAAGGGTTCTCTGGATCAGTCTTGCAACTGAGGGGGTAATGCACTGTCGGACCTGATGAGACTGTTATCCTCTAGCCTAGGGATAACTAAGGAGATTATGTTTTGAGGCCCACAGGTCCTAGACATGGAGTACCGAGAGCCATATTGACTTGAGCCTGGCCTTGGAGGGCCCATCTTTCTTCTTCAACGGCTCCATCCTGTCAATAGCAGCAACATCCATCCCATCGGCCTGGCCCTTCAACAACAGTAGGTCTTGCTCCATGAGGTAATGAGTCTGGGTATCATGGTATGTGTCACTTTGATTCTCAAAACATTTGAATATGTGCATTTAATTCTTTTTGCTTCATGACGTGTGCTTGGACTTTATGCCTTTCCACTTGTCCACACCTGGGGGGGATGACAGGATGCCCTAGCAAGTTGGTTCCCTTAGGATTGAGTTGCCATTGGGTGGGTTCATGAAAGACCATCGTCCATTCCCACCATACTTATCACTTTTCATCATCTTCTCGCTCATCCATCCCCTGCATTGGTTCAGGCATTAGGTTTGCCAAGCTAGTTAAGGGTTGTACCTTGCCTTGTGGGAAGAAGGGGCTAAAGGCCTAGAGGGTAAAAGTAGCTGGCAAAAGATAAAGGCCAAAAGAACAAAACCTTCAGATGCTTTGCCCAGGGATCCTCGAGAAACCAATAAAAGGCTTCTCAACAAGAAATGGAGGGACCCATAAAATAATAAAATCAAGACCTAGTTGGACGATAGGGGGTCTCATCACGAGCCAACCTATTATGTCCATGGGCATGTAGCGGTATGACACTACCATTCCGCTGGTCACCACGCCAGGGTAGTGGCTCTTGGTGGCATAGCCAAGAGAAAGGGGGTCTCATCACGAGCCAAGCTTCTCATCTCCGTGAAATGCTAGGTGGGTAACATTGTCACCACGCCAGGGCAGTGTCCCCCAGCTATTCTCTTGAAAGAAAAAGAAATAAGATAAAAAGGTAAAAGGCATTGAATGGGCTTGGAAACATATGCATCCATGACAAGGTGCAACTCACCCTCTTCAGAGGCACCCACATGTGAGCCATACATTTCCCTGTCATCACTGCACCCATTGCTCAAACATCTCCATACCACCTCATCCACATACATGAGCTGGATTGGTCTTCACCTGGAAACATCCCACATCGAATGAGAATGAGCCCAATAGGACCTCCTAAAACCTTCTCCAAACTTGGCTTGTAGAATAGCATAACATCTTTGAGCACTTGTCTAGGAAAGGGGGGTTTTATGCACATATTTAGATAACTTGATTATTAGACGTGATTGACATTGCGATGATCCCTGTGACTTATGAGCCCATGGAGGGCGTACTTCTTGTTGCAGGACCATGTCCGACGAACAGGTACACATGGGGAGATGATTAGTTCAGACCTCCATAGGGCCAAAAGCTCGCCAGATGGATGTTGAGACCCCAGCCAGGGGCAGACACATATCGGAGGCTTGCATCAGAGAGAGAGGAGGACGTTCCACCAGAGACAACTTGGCAGGCCTTGACCCATAGGGGGTCTTTCCCTCCCACTATGATGTTGACCTTGGAAGGCCCATGATGTCACCTCTGTGACCCTTGACATCACCCAGTGTTAGATGGACACAATGGAGGCAGTTGTGTGCCAAGTGGCACGTGTGGCATGATCCAGAGGCCTTGGGAGGCTTAACGTTTTTCTCCTGGAGGCCAACGTTTCACCTAGGAGGCCCAATGTCACCCTAGAAGGGCATGACATCACCTCTCTTGCTTGATTTAGGGTTTAATTTGTCAATTTTATGTAAAAAACTGGATATTTCATGTAAACTGGCCATGTCGGCCTTTTTGACCTAATTTTGTAATTAAAGGTCATTATAACTGTATAAATAAAGGTTTTTTGCCCTTGTATTTTTCATCATCTTTCACTCACACTAAGTGATGTCTGAAATTTGCACCCTACTTAGGGTTTATTGGCTGAAATTTGGTGCGCACTTCTTGGAGGAGGCTAAATTTTGGTGTTTTTGGCATTTTTCTTGGTGGAAAGTCTTCAACTAGGCCTATTGCTAGATTATTCTTGGTGAATGTAAGTAGATTTCTGCAATTCTTCTTTACTTTGAATGGTTATGGTACATTTACTTTGCATTTCTTCCAAGATTATGAAATTGCTAGCTTAAAACTCTAGGAGGTCAAAACACATGTTATTGTTCTTGCCTTAACAACTTTTCACCTACTAGATTGTGCTAGAAACCATACTTTCTTGAAGCATTGTGTTAAGGGCCCTACCATTGTAGCACCCTAGCATCATTTGGTTCATCAAACCATCATTTACTTCATCCTTGGGCTAAACAAGGAGGAAAACCGCTAGGACCTAGGGTTACCTACTTCCTAGTGGCCATTTTTTCCCTAGGGTTTAGTGATTGAGGCCTTGGGTTACCAACACCTCAATCATTGACCTTCTTGTCTCTAGCTCTCACATTATCATTTGTTCCTTCAAGTTTGCTGCCACAAAGTGACTCCAACTAATTTAGACCTTGAAATTGATTGATTGATGAAACCAACCCTTAAATCTCTTACCTCAAGCAATCTACTAACTTTTCCTAACCCTAGAGTAGACTAATTTACTAACCTACTTTCCGTTGTTACAAAAGTAAGCTACAACCATTTATTACAACAGTAAAAGCACGTAAAAGCAATTGCAAAAGTTGAGTTTTACATTGCCTAATTAGCTTCTGACAATTGCTAGTACATTGCTATTATTGGGCTATTCTTTTTGGTCATTGTGAAGCTCTTTTAAGGCATGTATTGTGAAGCTATTATCTTGTAGACATTGCTGTTATAAAATTCTGTTTGCTTCATCTAGCATCAACTTATTGTTTTTATTGACTAGTCCAAGGTTTATGAAGCACTAACATCAAATTTGTACTTGCAAAGATATTGTTTTATTTTTGCTTTGTTATGGGCAGGTACATCTAAGCACATCATTGCTTCATTGGTTTAAACCTTGGGACTTTCTGATCAGTATGACTTGAGAGAGGGGATACCTTTATTTGACACTTTAACCTTTGCCTTCTCAAAGCCCCAGGTCACTGGGGATGTCTCCCCTGGGCTATCATGAGGTATCTTATTAAGGTGACAGTGATAGGATAACCACCTGTTACGCCAATTTGCTTCCCTTAGCCTTTCCCTTTGGGACACATACAAATTGCGCGATAACATTTTGGCGTCGTTGTCAGGGAACACTGAGTCAATTCTCCTCAAAGACGACACTTTTCGGTAAGCCTTTCCTCAAAAGCCTTTACTTTTCAAAGCTTACCTGGCGACTCCACTGAGGGTGATCCCCTCTTTTCCCTTTGATAATTTCAATAAAATTATCTGGAGACTCCACTAATGACAGAACCAACCATGACTTCTCAATGGGACCTGGGAAATTTCAAACCTTTAGACATGAGTAAAATCCGTGGATATCCTTGACAAATGCCTCTGAAGTATGAGAAATGGCTCCCTAGATTCACTGGTAGTGATGGGGAGAGAGTCGACTTTCACATGGGTGACTTTTGGGCCTTCTTTCAATTCCACCCTATTAGTGATGATGCTGAAGATTTGGCAATGAAACTCTTCTCTGCCATTCTTCATGGCAATGCTAGGAAATGATGGCCTCCTTGATGCTAGCATCACATCTATGGACCAATTGGAAGAGACATTTCTCAAAAGATGGGGTATTAAGTTGGAAGACATCCCAATACTACTAGAACGACTCGAGCATATAAAACAAACTAAGAATGAAATTGTCAGACAGTTCCAGGATAGGTTTGAGGACCTACTATTTTGAATTCCTGGAAGCCATCATCCTGAAGACAAGTACCTCGTTTATCTCTATACCAATGCACTCTTAGTGCATTTAGGGTTTCCCCTCAGTAAAAAGGTCCCTAGAATGCTCCTTGAAGCTCATAACATAGTTAGAGAAATTGAGGCAAATATCTCCTTGTCTCAGGAAAGACACCTCTTTACCCCAGATACTCTTAGTTTGGAGAGATTAGTTTCCCTTGAGACCTTTAGTGATGATTTCCACGAAGAAGGGGAACAAATCATCAACTAACAAGAGGCTAAGGAGAAGGATCTTGATGAGGTTTTCCAATCCCACAAGGAAGAACATGGGATTACTCATTCTTCTTCCGAGGAGGATGAAGACGTGGTTGAAGAACAAGAGCCTGAAGATATGAAACACAATGATGAAGCATTGATGTGTTCTCCTCCCTCTGATGAAGCCATCCAAAATCCCATTTGTTATGCACAAGAAGAAGAGGATGAGGTTAGTCACTTTCCTTTTCAGGTTTTTGATAATACTTTGTTTTATGAAAGAAATGGAACCCTTGGGCAAGCCAGATCCTCTATATTACAAAGTTGAAGCAAGTCTTCCATTTGATGAAGTTATCCAAATTCTTGAAGCTCCTGCACAAAAAGAAGTAAGCACGGTGAGTTCCCTTTCCAAAATTTTGATGATTCTTTATTTTATGATTTGGAAAGTGAAGAGGTGCTAGAGGAGCCCTTGGATGCTTTAAAACCTTCATGTTATGATAAAGATAGTGACATGTTGATAATATTGATGAGTTCATACATGTTGCAAGGCGTAAGTGGGATTGTGGGATGTGATTGGTTCTAATGAAGATCGCATTTACGACATTGAAGGTCATTTCCAAAAGTTGCCTTTACAACTATCATATGAGGTCACTAATTTTGTCAATTGGCAACAAGGAGATGATATAATTACAAATACTTTCCAAACACCCAGGGATGACCTACTCCTATATTCTCCTGATGATTTTCAGTCATACCTTGAGGATTTTGATGAGTACTCCTCTAAGCATTTGGATCTTTTCTATGAAGAAAATTATCAACCATCGTTATGCTCAGATCTTGATAAGAGTGAGCAAGTTGCTTTCCTGAAGCAAGATACTTGTGATAATATTTTCCACCTCCCTTTGATCACTCTATCTCGCTATGTCACGAAATGTATGGTTTGGAAACATGTCCCTTATCCCAAGTCTTTTGTAGGACAAAGCCTCCTTTGGGAATTTTGGGAAACTACTAGATGAAGACATCGTGAAAGATGCCTCCCTAGCTAAGAGGGAGTGTTGATGTTTTGGTAGCTGCGGGAGGATCTTTCCCTCCTAGATGACCTTTCTTAGATGCGGAGAAGATTCCGGAAGCAAGAGATCCATTGGACAGATGTTGAAACACCCTAGAAGAGAAGTCGGCCCAGAAGAATAAAGCATAATGAAAAGACACCTTCCCAGAAGAATAAAGTATAATGAAAAGACACCTTCTAGAAGAGAAGTCGGCCCAACTAGAAGGACATGAAGACTATAAATAAGGAGGCTCCTTAGCTCATTTGTTCACTCACTCACACTCTTCCAACTACACAGAAGCAATGCACAAGTTTGAACGAGCTAGCGCAGTTGCTGCAGTGACTCAGTTTCTTCTTGTTCAGTCTTTTGATACCTCTCTCTTGTGCGCTACTCCTTGAGGAGATGCGCTGTCTTGGTGTAGTGTTGCTGCTGTAGCTGTGTTGATATTTTTGGTTGAGCTAGCCTTTGTGCTAGTGTTTATCTATTTGGACTTGCTTTGTGAACAAAATCTATCTAAGAAAGGTTGTTGGGTTTTTCCTCATTTGGGGTTTTCCCAGGATAAATCTCTTGTGTTATTTTTGTCTCTTGTTTATGCTGCTACTACTCAGTACTGGATATATATATGTTAATGTTAACGAAGTAAAAGAACACAAGTAACACTATTGCTCTGTAAATAAGAAAAATCTAACACAACTCACTGAATATTTATACTGGCTAGAATAATTAACATAATTTAAATAACAGAAACAAATGAAACCAATTTCAGCACACAAAGATTTTTTGTCTTTCAAATCCACTATTCATTAAAATAATATCCAAGCATACAAGGGCTCCCTTACTGGGAAAATGACACACAAAGAAAATTACAATCTATAGCAAAAAACTTGGCAAATTGCTTCTCAACTGAAACCCTCTGCTTGTTGTAGTTGTACGGTTGGTTGTATGACCCTGCGGTACGACCTTGTGCTGCTGTACGATAGCCTGTACGACCCTGCTGCGTGGATGTACGACCTGCTGTGGGTTGTATGATGCTGTCCGTGGGTTGTACAACCTGCATGACCTCACCCGTGGACTGTATGACCCTCCCTAGGTGCTCTTGTAGGTTGTATGCCCCCCCCCATAAAATCTTTTGGCCTCAGCCTTGCTGGTATGACCTTCAAAAATTCTTTGGTTGTAGTATTCTCCTCCTCCATACTGAGCAAGAAGTCCTTCTCTTGCTCCTCTATGAGTCACTGACTCTAATAGATGTCTCTCTTGTGATGTCTTCTCCTCTCACTTTCGCTGCTTTTATAATCTTGAGTTTTGACCAAATCAAACATAACCCTATTCTCCAAAGTGTTTGATGGTTGAGATTAAATCTCAACTCACATGAGATCAAGGGCTAGGATTATTTTAATTCACTAATACCAAAAACTTAAGCATTTCATTAAATTAAACTCACTATTATAAAACGACATTCACTTTAATAATTCCTTTAATTAAAGTGAATTTTCAAAGTCATGAGAGGTATTAATGATGACTTCCACATGTTAGACACAAACCAATGTGGAAATACCTGTTCGAGCTACAAAACTTCAACAAATTATTCTTCACATCACCTACATGTTACTTAGGGACTTATGAAATACTCGTTGTCCCAGGACTGGTCACATGTATAAGGGTTAATGTTGTTCCCCCTTGCTAAAACATAGACAAATATTAAAACTAATCATTATTGTTATGTGGCGTCAAGAGAAATCACTAAGTGTACATCACCTAATGGCTTGCAAAGAAGTTGGGACCCATTACTCCAAGTGGGCACCTTGCATTGGGGTTTGTGTATCATGCCTTGAGATTCGTGACACTGCATTGGGATTTGCGATACTTCCTTGGGATCCATGTACTCATTTTTGGTCATATCTATAGACATTGGGATCCATGCCATTTTTTCTTGGGATATGTGTACTGCATTAGGATATGTGTCATTACTTTGGGATTTGTGACAGTGTATTAGGCCATGACAGGGATGCGACATCATCACAATTGCCACATCGACCACTTAGAGTTGACCCCCTTGCTCAGTTGGATGCTTTACTCACATGCATGATTATTCCCTCCTTGGACCACATGTGGGAGTTTATTGAGGCATTGTTATAAACAGTTCCTGTTTATAATTGAAGATAGAATATTATGTAATATATGTATTAATTAATGAATAAAATATGATACATTGCTCTCATGACGGTATACCTTTGTAGGCATTGACTGGTCATGAGAGTGAATAGGTGTGACCCTATGTTTCTCCATTACCGATGATTAATTATCATTAATTATTTAGTTATTAATCAATGTTAGATTTGTTATGTTTGTAACATTGCCATCCCCTTAAAAATCGCTTTGTCCTCAAAGCAAGGGTAATGAGGGATATCTTTAGCGAATTTTTTTTGTTTCCAATGAGGAATCATCTTCTGGAAGGTTTTCCATTTGATGAGATATTCTTTAATGGTTTTGGAACGTAACACTTTTTCCTTAGTGGCAAGAACATCTTCTGGCTCTAAAATGATTCTTCCTTCTTCATCAAATTCAGGATTTTCTGTTTGAACCGGTTGGGATTGTCCCAGTACCTTCTTGAGACATGGTAAATGGAATACGTTATGGATTTGACAATTGTCTGGTAATTTCAATACATAAGCTACTTCGCTAATTCTTTTGTTAATTTGAAAAGGTCCATAGAATTTTGGAGCCAATTTGTTCTTTTCTTGTTGCTTAAGGGATAATGTTTGTAAGGTTAGAGTATGACAAATAGTCAATCACCTTCTTCGAACTCTCTTTCTGATCTATGGTGGTATGCTTGTTGTTTCATTCGATTACAAGCTGTTGCTAAGTTTTCTTTTAATATTTTGATGATTTTCTGCTCTTCATCTAGTTGATTCCTTACTGCTTGAACTTTTGTGTCAATTGTCGCAAACTCTTTCCATTTGGGTGGTTCATAACCATACAAGGCTTGGAAGAGAGTCATTTTAGCTGAAGTGTGATAGATAGAGTTATAGCACCATTTGGCTAAATGCAACAATTGGGACCACTTATTCTGCTTATCTGTCACAAAGCAACAGAGGTAAGTTTCTAAGCATTTGTTTGCAACTTCTGTTTAACCATCTGTTTGCGGATGGTAGGCTGAGCTTGTATTAAAGGATATTCCAGTTTGTTTGCAAAAATCTCTCCAAAAATTTCCTTTATATTTTGCATCCCTATCGCTGACAAAGACCTTCGGAAACCCATGCAATTTATAAATGTTTTTGCAAAAACATCGGCAATTTGTTTTGTTGAGTCTGTTTTCCTTGCTGCCATAAAATGTGCATATTTGGTTAATCTGTCAACCACGACAAAAATCTTATCCTTTCCGTTAGACATGGGCAACCCTTCAATGAAGTCCATCGAAATTTCTTCCCGTTTTTGGTTAGGAATGTGTAGAGGATGAAGTAATCCTGGAGCCATAACATTTTCATTTTTATTTCTTTGACATGTGTCACATTCGGCGATAAATTTTTCATACATTGTTAACTATGGTTTTGAAGTGACGTGATGAAGAGTTTTCTGCTAAATGCAACTCTTGGGAACACATATACTATTTTTGGTAAGCATCACCAATACAATCAATTCTGCATTTTTACATGCGAGTTATTGATGTGTGATTTCTGTGTGAACATATGCATTTCTCACATATTCTCATAACTGATTCAAACCCCATCTTCTCATGTGAATAGGCACTATCATGCATTTTGGAATGTGAAGGCACACTATTTGATTGCTTGGGCTCTAGAAGATTCCTTCTTTAGAGTCAAATTGTTTAGAGAATATGAAGAGGTGTCAAGTTGTCAAGTAATTAAAAGAAATTGTTTACAAGATTTTCAAGAGCTTTTTGTTATAGTTTTGTCACTTTACTACTTTTTATAGATAACAACTCTAGATGGTTGAGGTTGAAATATTGTTGTTGCTATTCGTGGTGTGTGTGAGGTATTTATGCAAGATACTTATCTCTCTCTTTGTTCTAAATAGGCTGGCAGAAGAAGGGCAGAGAAGAGGCACAAATTTATGCAAGACTTTCTAACAGAGTTTTATGAAGAATGGGAGGGCAACTTGTGATGCAGAGTTTCCATTCTCGTGTTTATAGTGTTGGAATGTTGATAGCTTGACAAAAAAACTCCATTTTTAGCAATTGTTTTTATTAAGGATTTTTATAAAAGATATAACGTAATATGCTAACTATTGTTTTTATTCAGGATTTTTATAAAAGATATAACGTAATATGCTAACTATACTAAGGAGTTGGATAGAATTGGTGCTAGGATGCATTCATTTGTACTTTTGGGTTTTTCTTTTGTAAGACTTTCTAACAGAGTTTTATGAAGAATGGGAAGGCAACTTGTGATGCAGAGTTTCCATTCTTGTGTTTTTAGTGTTAGAATGTTGATAGCTTGACGAAAGAACTCCATTTTTAGCAATTGTTTTTATTCAGGATTTTTGCAAAAGAGATAACTTAATATGGTAACTGTACTAAGGAGTTGGATAGAATTGGTGCTAGGATGCATTCATTTTTACTTTCGGGTTTTTCTTTTGCAGTGAGGTTAATTAATATAAAAAATATTGTTTCAGATAGATTTTTAAAGAATCAATCTGATTATTCATATGAAAATACGACTTTGGATGAACACAATTTTTTTTGGTATTTTCTATATTGTTTTATTCTATCCAAGTGCAATAAATGAATCATGATGATAATATCTCTCCATTGGTAGATGCAATGAACTTATGATCTTTGGAGTGGTTTGAATCACTTTGGGTACGAATCTAATAGGTTATGTAGTGTAGCAATTATCACAACATTAATGTTTTAGAAAATATTTTGAATATATTCAACTCTTAATTTTGACATATTTTTCTGGTTGAAAACCTGCCCATGCATGCTAATACATGATTCTGTGTTAGTATTAATGTTAATATAATTTTTTTGTTGTTTTTATCGAAAAAAAATGTAATTTCAATCATAAAGAAAAATAATTACATTCTGTATATGCACTAAGCATTCCTTGATTCCTGAAAAGGAATCACATGACCAAAAGAGTCATATAAGACATAACTCTTAAAGAACCCTGAAAAGAATCACATGACATGACCAAAAGAGTCATATAAGACATTATTCTTCAAAAACCTCATAACAGTCCAGAGTATTACATTAAAAAGTCATCTGCCAGGGGATCCATAAATAAATCCCATCCTCTATCAAAATTGTCAACAATATCCATAACCTGTCCCAATACCTCTAATACATAAACCTGAAATGCATTGCTGTATAGACGATAACATAATCAGCAACTAAAAGCTGAAGATACATATGACATACTGCCAAAGCAGCCAACCATAAAACATACTAAAAGACTGGATTGCGAAAGAACTTAGAGGACTAATCCTCTTTAATCTCCTGAACATGCCATATCCCTGGATCCAGCTCTAATCCAGATTAATGTTGATATAATCGTTTATTTATCTAATATTCAATTATTGTCAACATGCTAGTATATATCTTTGAGACTAAATAATGTTGATGTTTTAAGTATACACATTAACTAGACATGATCACATGGTCTAACAAAGGTCAAATGACGAGGGAGGGTAAAAAACCATAGACACCCAAGAAATCAAGATTAACTTATTGTTAGAATATGAAGGATTGCGCTCGTTTTACCATTGACAATACCCTTGTCACCCAACCATAGGCCGAAGCCACCCTCCGAGCACCTTGACCTTGACAGAGAAGAATACTGGTAGCAATCAATAGCCAAGCAAGGCTAATGCACCAAGCAAGAATATAAATCAAAGCTAATCAGATAGTCCCACCCAAAAACTTGTGCACAAAACTGCCAACTTTAGTGTGCACAACTGACTCTCTGCAATTATGAGAATGTGAATAATGAGAAACTGACGCCCTGTATTTATAGTAATCTGGCATGCTTGCTTGGGTCAACTTCTCCTTCTAGGTACTAATTAATTCATATTAATTATATTTCTGCAGCCAACATCTTGTTTAGGGTTTCCTTTACTTCTTTGATTCCTTCGGGAATATTCTAATCTCGTCATAGGTCACAATAGAGGTTCGTACCTCCCGAAGCTACCATAATATTAACACTTATTCCATTCAAATAAGGCATGAAAATAGACTCAAGCAGAAGTAAACTTCTCTATGATCAACTTGGGGTTAAAGAAGCGAATGGTGAAATCTGAGTGATTTCCTTCCATGATGTAACCTTATTCATTAGTTTTCCTTGAGTAATATGAGAGATTCTAAGAGAAACCAATTGTGAAAATGATTGGAAAGGACGACTTATATTTGAAGAAAATCAAACGATAAAAAACATGCACCCAATGAGCTTCACCAACTTGTGCAAATGAAGCATGAATGTAACATATTTGATGCATGCCTAATTCTTAATGGTGGAAGCCATGAATGTAATAGATTTGGTGCATGCAATTGTAGATGGTAAAGTTTTCCAATTGCCTTCGACTTGAGTGGGCTTAACGGCTAAGAACATATGTTTCCTCCTTTGAGGGCACGTTCAAATCTAGGAGGAGGTATGGTATGTACACCTCTGTAGACTTTAGCAGTCAAATTGCTGCAAAGAGGGAGCCTTTTGTCACACAAACAAGGAGTCTCATACACCAATTTGGTGTCTGGCTCAACCATGACCTTAAAATTAGATGATTATTATTATTATTATTATTATTGAAGTGTTTTAGGGTAGTGAAGGAAAGAGAACTTCATAAAATGGATGGAAAGAGAACCCAAGCAATGCTGATAATAGATTAGAGGAATGCTCAACAAAGTCTCCATATCAATTAATCCGGGTTGGATCATTATATTATTTGTCATCTATCTCGATGCTTTCAAAGTGGAAAAAATTGGAGGAATCAACTTGCAGGGTCATTTTAGTGATCGGTCTCAGTTTGGAAAATTGGGGTCTATATCCTTCCAGAGCCATTTTGAGGCATTAAATGACGCTTTTGGGGGTTTTGATGTTTGAAACTTGTGCCCACCCCCTTGACGGTGTTTTACACTTCGAGACCTTTCCAATGGTGTAGACCGTGCGTCAATTAGATTTTGTATGCAAAAGTTATGCCTCTTGCAAGTTGACCTATTGTGTTGACCACCATGGTACGAGAGGATGCCATGCCAACCCCTATTACTCATGCATATTGGGCTAGCCACGTGAGGAATTTCAAAAAGATTTTAGAAGGTTCAAAACCCTACCACAATGAAGGGTTGAGGAAGTAAAAAACCTACCCCAAGATGGTTATCGGGTTATGTTAAATACCATACCACTAGGAGGAGAAAGGGTTCCATTCTATGTTTTTGTGTTTTGTTTCATAGCAGAGCAGAACAACTGGGAGTGAAAAATTATAGAGCATAATAGAGGGGGTTAATGTTCTGTTGCAACGTAACATGCCACAGGTATCATGTAACTCCATAGAGAGTGCCTTCTCCTTTGTACTTGCATTATTTTCACATTAGAGAAAAGAGAGCAGAGCAACGTCACCTTCTGACTGAGTTTTCTCTCTTAAGGATTTCTCAGAACAAATATTTGTGTTATGTTGTAGATGATGTGTGATTGTATTCTATTGTTCTCTATTTTTTACATTTTATCTATTTCACGCATAAGTAGAAAATCAATAACTAGATATTATGGAATCTAAAGAAATTTAACCTTCATAGTGTCGATTTCAGTTTTATTTTATCAGATTTGTTGTGATGAACCATTCCAATGGAATATCCACGACAATCTACAGATAATCAATGTTCAAGAAACCCTCCAATGGATGCTGAAGGAGGAGCTAATAATATGTGAGAGACTTAGAGAAAACAAGTTTGAAAATGATTGAAAAGAAAGCTTTAACTTCTACTTTTAAAAGCACACAAGGAAAACATAAAATCAAGCAAGAACAAGCACGTAAAGAACTTTACCAAAAGAAAGAAACAAGGAGTGAGCACACTTATACAAAAGAGGAATAGTATGTGAGAGATAGAGAGAAAAGAAATTTGAAAATGATTGAAAATAAAACCTTAGCTTCCACTTTGAGAATCACACGGAAAACATAAAATCAAGCCATCACGAACAAGCACATAAATAACTTCACCAAATGAGAGCAACAAGGAGGGAGAGAACTTATACAAAAAAGGAATGAATGTAACAATTTTGTTGCATGTTACCTCATTTTAGAATGGCAAAGTCTTCACATTGTCTTCACCGAGTCAAATGTACGGAGGTATGGTAGGGTAACCAAGTAAAAGACTCTATAAAATGGATGGAAAGAGAAAAGTCACCATGCCCAAGTAACATTGACAATATATTGGATGCTTGCTTAACGATTTCTCTAGATAAATGGTGAAGAAACCGTTCAATGGATGTTCAAGGAGGAGATAAGGTTAAGACAATCGTGAGAGTGGCAACATGGCATGACCTCGTTTACTCCCACATCCAAATTAGTCTTTAGAACACCTCCATGACAATATGACTTGCAAGCTTAGACCCTCCAAGGCTCAAATCTGACATGAAAAACCCCCTCCCACATAGTAAACATGCTGATATTTATAGGAAATACCACAAAAACACATTACTTCAGATTGTGTAATGATGTTGGGATCATGCATTCTTGAAGGTAACAATGTGCTCCATATCCTTTAGGCACAAGCAACAAGGTTTGATTAGGGTACTAGAGTTAAGGGAATCCAAGGTGGAAGAAACAATTCGAGGAAAAACTTTGGAATAAACCTAAATGACAAAAAAGATTGGAAAGGGACTCTGCAAAGGCACCAAAGGACCTAAGAAACCAAGGAACATGTTGATATTATGGTATCTGCAGGAGGTATTAATGATCTAAAAATGAAGAAGACTTGATAAACTTGATTAAATTAATTGCAAGTGAAATGTTATGTGTTTAAAGCAACCAGATCAATTTGCAACACATAATAAAGGATTACTTATGTAGAAATAAACATAGACAGCAGCATAAATCATTGAACATCAGACATAAACACAACAATTTGATAAAGGAGTTCACCCCACTCCGGGCTACATCTCCTGGTCCAGCCTCCAAATGGATCTTTTATATTAAATTGCTCAAAGTGCTAAAAAGTATGCCTTACAGTGCTCAAATCAACAAACTGACTGCTTCAATGGCTCCGCAGCATCCCAAAACCCCTGTCTGGGCTCTTTCGGCACCTGAAACGGTCGAAAAATGAAGAAGATAGCCTCCTTGAAGTTCTCCCCTTCAACTATGCTGTCTCTGGTTCTACAAAATGGACCCTTGTGCTTCAAACCTAGCACACATGCTCATTTAAGCGTAAAAACCAAGACCCGTACGCAACCGCGCACCGATCCAAACCGTAGAACGGTTAGGGCGCCTCCAGCCCCTAACTGCCCCGGCACTGGGTCATATGGCCATGGGACCAAAGGCGCGGCATAAAAGTAGTTTGTCCGTTTTAAAACTCCCGCGCGGTTATACACCGACCAACCACGGGTTACATATATAAACCAAAGGTTAATAAACCCCGCGCGCGTT
>ML778715.1:1994345-2005272 GCA_009831015.1 Picea engelmannii
ATTTTTACCTTAAAATAAATTACGGGCTAATAAAATAAGTTTAAAAAAATCACTCTAATACAAAAAATTCGTCCAATAAAAAATTAGAGGCCCCTTAATTTCGCCCATGGGCGAAATTTCGCCCCTAAAATCATCTATGATTGGAATTCATTCATTCAGACGTGTGTGGCCCAATGCCATCATCCTCCATTGGCTGGTATGTATACTATGTATCATTTATTGATGACTATTCTCGCAAGACCTGGATATATTTCTTGAAATCTAAAGATGAAGTATTCAGTAAATTCAAGGAATTCAAAGCCTTGATAGAGAATCTTTTTGAAAGAAAGATTAAGATACTCAGGTCAGATAATGGAGGAGAATATACCTCAAAAGAGTTCGTGAACTTCTGCAGAGATGTTGGGATTAAGAGGGAACTCACTACTCCCTATAATCCCCAACAAAACAGTGTAGCTGAAAGGAAGAACAGAACAATCATGGAAGCTATAAAGACCATGATTCACGATCAAGATCTTCCTATGTGCTTATGGGCAAAAGAAGCAATGGCAGTTGTTTATGTGCAGAACTGATTATCCCATAGTGCACTTGGGTTCAAGACCCCAGAAGAGATGTTCATCGGAGAGAAGCCAGAGGTAAGCCATCTCAAAATATTTGGCTGTCCAGTGTTTATTCATATACCAAAAGAGAAAAGAAACAAGATGGAACCCTCCAGAAAGAAGGGAATATTTGTGGGATACTGTGAGGTCTCTAAGGCCTTCAAAATCTACATACCTGGTCACCGCCATATTGAAATCAGCAGGGACGTGACCTTTGATGAAGAAGAAACACTTAAGAAATCAAGAAGATGCCAGCTTGAAGAATTATATGAAGAGGAACCTGTAAATCCCAGGATTGCATAATTCGTGAGGGAAGTTTCCAGAGCTACTGAACCAGTAAGGGAAGTCGTAACTTCCCCTGATGAGGAGACTCCTAAAGACCATGACATAACAAAAGTTCAAGAACCTCCTCAAATGACCTTCTACCATAAAATAAAGCCTGCTTGGGCAAGAGAGCTTATTCAAGATGGAGAGAAGTATGGTGTTCCAGAAGGAACCTCGAGACAAGTGAAAAGACCAAAGCCATTTTCCAGCTACACGGCTTTGATGTGTGATCTCCTAGATGAGGAGTCTACTTGCTTTGAAGAAGCCATTCAAAAGAAGGAATGGGTAGATGCCATGACAGAGGAATATCAATCCATAATAAAGAATGATGTATGGGAAATAGTTCCCAAACCAAAAAATAAGGATGTGGTGTCATCAAAATGGCTCTTCAAAATAAAACATGCTGCTGATGGAAGTATTGAGAAATATAAAGCAAGATTTGTCGCCCATGGCTTTTCCCAGAAGGAAGGCATTGACTATGAAGAGACATTCACTCCTGTGGCCAGATACACTTCGATTAGAACCGTCATAGCTCTTGCAGCTAAGATGAAATGGAAGCTGCACCAGATGGACGTGAAGACAACTTTCCTGAATGGTGTTATCAAAGAGGAAGCATATATAGAGCAACCCCAAGGATTTGAGGTTGAAGATATGAAGTCTCATGTCTGCAGATTGAAGAAAGCCTTATACGGATTGAAGCAAGCCCCTAGAGCTTGGTATGGCAGTATAGATAGTTTCTTGACGAGCTTAGGCTTTACGAAGTGTAAAGCAGACTCAAATCTCTACTTCAAAATTATGGATAATGAACCAATAATATTACTATTGTATGTGGATGACTTATTATTAATTGGAGAAGAAAAGCTCATTGCTGAATGTAAAAAGAGACTTGCCGTTGAATTTGAAATGAAAGACCTTGGCCTAATGCATTACTTCTTAGGTCTTGAGGTATGACAGAGTCCAGAAAGGATCTTCCTTAACTAAGGGAAGTACACAGTCAAAATCCTGAAGAGATTCAACATGCTAGAATGTAAGTCCATGAATACACCCATGGAAACGAAGCTGAAGATGCTAATCGATACTTCGTCAGACTTGATAGATGCCACACTGTACAGACATATTATTGGATCACTGATGTACCTGATGAACACCAGACCAGACATTTGTTTTGCATTGAACACCTTGAGTCAGTTTCTGGTAGAGCCCAGACGTGTTCACGTAATGGCAACAAAACATGTGATGAGGTACCTTAAAGGTACAATGGATTATGGTCTCAGCTATGATGGAGATCATGACTTCACATTGAGTGGATATACTGATTCAGATTGGGCAGGAAGCGTTGCTGACAGAAAAAACACTTTCGGATGTTCCTTCAGTTTGGGATCGGCCATGATCTCGTGGCAGAGTAGAAAGCAATCCAGTATTGCTCTCAGCACAACGGAAGGAGAGTACATTGCCACATGTTCTATTAGCTGCGAAGCTATATGGCTTTGAAAGTTGCTGATTGGCCTATTTGACTTGGAGATGAGAGCAACCGTGATTTTATGTGACAACCAGAGCTGCTTAAAGATGACAGAGAATCCTGTATTCCACGACAGGTCGAAGCACATAGAGATCCGCTATCACTTCATCCGCGACATGGTACAGAGAGGAGCCTTGAAGCTCCAGTACATTAGCATAGATGAACATGTTGTTGATGTGTTGACCAAACCTCTATCTCGTGTAAAGTTTGAACACTTTCAAGATAAGCTTGGTATAGTCCGAAAGGACCCTCCCTGAAAGGGGGAGTATATATATATATATATATATATATATATATTCCTTGCTTTTGACCTCGCTGTTAGACGTAAAGTAAGATGAGTCATTGCTTCTGACTTTGCTGTTAGACGTAAAGCAAGACGTGTGTTCATTGCTTCTTACCTCATTTTTAGACGTAAAACAAGATGAGTCATTGCTTCTGACCTCGCTGTTAGACGTAAAGCAAGACGCTGTGTGTATTCCTTGCTTCTGACCTAGTTGTTAGATGTAAAGCAAGATGATTCCTTGCTTATGACCTCGTTGTTAGACGTAAAGCAAGATGATGATGTGTTCCTTGCTTCTGACCTAGTTGTTAGACGTAAAGAAAGATGATTCCTTACTTCTGACCTTATTGTTAGAAGTAAAACAAGATGATGATGTATACCTTTCTTCTGACCTAGTTGTTAGACATAAAGCAAGATGTGATTGACACTGAGCTACCAGCTTATCATCTGTGACATTGAGCCAGTGTAGTACTGTGATGTGCCAGCCTAGTGCTATGATGAGGTATCATTTTCACTGATACATATTGATGCAGATGATGATGACATTCTTTCGAGAATGACGATGCTTCCGATGAAGAAAACTTCCGATGACTCGTAAATATGCCAGCCAATGTTCCAAGACGATATTGACGATACTGTCCTCCTGATGCCACTGATGATGCAGACCTTTCTCACCTGATGCTATTGAAGAATACCCTTCTTGTTAAGGGGGAGTGTTGAAATAATGTAACTGCAAAGAGTATTCTTATTATTATTGATATATTATTTATAGGATTAATCCCCATTGTGGATTAATCACGTCGGTAATTGTATTAGGACCAAATCCCCTTTTGCGGATTGGTCAACGGACAATTGTAATAGGCAGAATAAGAAGTCAGCCCCAACAATTATTATTGAGACCCAGAAAAATAATAAAGGTGGGTTTACCCACCCAGAGTGAGAGGTTGGCCCTGCCAGTGAAGACCCTTCACACGTGCCAGACTTGTATATATAGAGAGGTTAGTGCCTCATTTTATCACACAACTCACTTGCTCATTTCTTAAGAGGCAAGCTGCAACTTACCAGTTGGAGAGAGGGAGAAGAGTGGTGCATCTTTTGGAGAGGACTATCTGTATTGGTTTGAGTTATCTCTTGACATTGTATTGGCAATTTATGATAAGGAAGCTTTTGCTGGGTTTTCTTACCCTAGAGGGTTTCCCAGGATAAATGTTGTGTCTCTTGTGAATGTGTATTTCTCAGTGATCTTGTTCTTATGTTGCTCTTATCTATTGAAATGCAAAGAACTATAATAATGGCATAAACATTAACAAAGCCTATTATTATAAAAGCTAAATAATACTAGTAGGTGGGACCCCCTCATAGATTAGAGATCAAGTCTGGTGTTTATTTGATGTTATGTTACTGTTCGACACTACTTTCATGGTTGGCGATATCTTGTTTTATTGGATAATGGATGAAGCATATTATACAGGGCTCCCTTGCTGTTCCAAGCTCAAGTTATACCGAAGTTTTCATGGTTATCATTGCTGACTATTCTTGGATCTATTACTTGTGACACCTACAACATACACATGTTAGTAAAAACAAATGAAAAGAAACTAAAAGAAGAAACTGTCCCATGCTAACATGCTATACTATACGCATTGAAAAGATTGTGGCAAATCCTAGCTAACATAGGTTAGCCATGCGAGTTATCGAGGTTGTATATAGCATAATTGGTATGCATTTCTGTATAGTAAAGATGGTAATATGTGATAAGGGTGGCACTCTTGGGAATTAAAGGTTGTTGGTTCAAGGTGGATGAGTTGTTTAATTAGTAGTTGGCGCATACTAAGAATTGAATGAACTTGAAGTAGGTAAGTGATGTGCATTTATTGATTATTGTTTTTACTCATGCCGATTGGACGCCACCCTAGTCAGTTTATTATTCAAACATTGCTGTTGTGGTTATGCTCCGATTTCTCAGTAGGGAGGAACCGCTCGACCAAATTCGCGTTTAAGACATTCGATTACCGGTATGTTCTTTTGTTTGGCCCTTAATGAGTGTGCTCTGGTTATGAAATGGATGTTGACTCAGGTGTATTGGTTTGTGCCTTCCTTAAGTTTTGCAACTGTGTGAAATGGTGATTGTGAATGAAACGTTAATGATTCTCTTTGAAATGATGTTGAAGTCATAACATTATTGGTTATCCTGGGCGTTAGCAATCATAATAATTCTCTTTTATCCCTGCTGGTTTAATTAGAGTATCCTTGTTGGTCTTGATAGCTATCTTTACGCACTGTCACTAAAACCGGTCTTTGGCTTTTATGGGGTTTAATGATTGAAGTGTTTGTGTCACCATGCATTGTACATTTAGTCCTTGGGTTTTTTTTTATCGCCAAGGGTTGCGCAGTGAGTGATGTTGTTCCTTCTTGACCCTGTCTTCACCTCCATGTTGTGGTTCTTTGATCGAAGAACATGAGGGTTATACCCTGCGTGCATTAAATAACCTTTGCCAGGATGAGCTAGAGCCCTACCTTTTCGGTTATGACCCCTGTCATAGATTTGTGCCTGTCCATGGATGAGTCATGGTTCTTCCTATATGCACCATGGCCTCAGATTTGTCACCATTACAAAGAGTGGTTCTGCTCTCCCTGTGTTGGCTACAAAACAACCTTAGCCCTCTAGTCAGAAGATTGATAGAGAAGACCATCCTAGTCATTGGTTTCACGACTTGGTTATGGTTGATTGGTGGTATAGTTGTCAACTTTTGAGCACAGGGTTGACCAGTTGCTCACGGGACAGTCGTGTTGGTTGGTATATAGTCACTAACTCTGTTATAACAGTGGTAAACCCTACATTGCCAATTGCACTTTCAAAGCACACAATTACTCCCCTTATGTTAATAACTTGGTATTGTTAATGGAGAGGGCCTCTGCCCCGATTCGATTAGATGCGGGGGTATGCGTAGTTGCCACAACTTGTTAGGTTGATTGATTTTTTTTTACGATAGTGGCAAATTGATGGTTGATACATAGTCACTGGTATTTGCACTAATGATTATTTTGATGATTAGCTAGCGTTGGTACAAATGCTTGATGTTACTCACGTATGTCGTGTTGTATGTATGGTGCTTTTGCAAAAAGAAATAAGGGGCATGATAACTGTGGTTTTCTTTAGGGTTGAATGACTATTGAACCGAATGACTGTAGAGAATATATCACTGCATCCTTATGTTTGTTCGATTGTATAAGCCTGAGTTTGCACAACATAGTTGGTTACAGATGGATTAAATCGAAGTAATACTGTGTTATTAATGACTCATCAGGATGGATTGAGTTATTAATGTGACTATGTGTTTGATTTTGTTTAATAGAGATATTGCATCGTAATGTTTTGGTGATTTCACACTGTGTATAACACATATAGCTTGGGTTTCAAAGAGTTTTAAGCATGTTTATTTGTTGCAATCAACCATTTGTTAAAAGAGGCATGTTGTCGAGACCTCATCGTGTTGGATGGATGGTCCAGCTTTTAAGTCACATTGAATTGTTTTTTTTACAGTGGCTGAATTACATTGCCTGGATGAGTTACCCTGTGCATAGCTTGTGTCTAAATGATGGTTGTTGGGTATATGTTTAAATATCCATTCATATTTTGCAATTTGATTTGGATTATTGGGTTTACTACCTAAATATATGTTTAAAGAATATCAGAGCATTTAAATTTCAAGCCCGATTGCAGTGATTATGTGACTTCATTGTGAATTCTGAAACATGAATTTGAGTATATTTGTTGGTTGAGGTAATGTATGGGTAGTGGTTGTTTTCGATGGTTAATAGAGTGGAAAGGATAATGTTTGGAAATTGTTATAAGATGCAAATAAGGGAACAAAACTTCTTACAAATTGTGTGGAATACATACTGTCTTGTTGTAGCATTGTGTTGGATATTTAATTATGAACAATGAACTAGTTAAATTGCACAGAAATTGTTGATGGTTGATGTGTCTCTTTTCGCAACATGTTTTATGGATCACTTAATTAATTTCATGAACAATAATCATCTTTCTTCCCTTCCATGATTTCATTTTCCGCTAATTACAAATCCCATCACCTTCCCATTTCATTTTTTCACTCCATGTTATGAGATTGATTACATTCAAGAGAATTTTGGTGTTACGGCAGTTGGAAGTGGCAGTGTCTTGTGTGGATTGTAGTGATGTTTTATTGGGTTGCTTAGAGTTGATTGTTGTTGTCATTGAGCAATAACCATGCTTTTTCCCCCCCTTAGGGAATCATGTTTTTGCTCAATACAAACCCCTCGCATATGTTAATGTTTTATGCCATTATTATAGTTCTTTGCATTTCAATAGATAACAACAATATAAGAACAAGATCACTGAGAAATACACATTCACAAGAGACACAACATTTATCCTAGGAAACCCTCTAGGGGAAGAAAACCCAACAAAAACTTCCTTATCATAAATTGCCAATACAATGTCAAGAGATAACTCAAACCAATACAGATAGTCCTCTCCAAAAGATGCGCCACTCTTCTCCCTCTCTCCAATTGGTAAGTTGCAGCGTGCCTCTTAGAAAATGAGCAAGTGAGCCGCTAGCCTCTCTATATATACAAGACTGGCACGTGTGAAGGGTCTTCACTGGCAGGGCTGACCTCTCACTCTGGGTGGGTAAACCCACCTTTAATTTATTTCTGGGTCTCAATAATAACTGTTGGGGCCAACTTCTTATTCTGTCTATTACAATTGTTCGTTGACCAATCCGCAAAAGGGGATTTGGTCCTAATACAATTACCGACATGATTAATCCACAATGGGGATTAATCCTATGAATAAAATAACAATAAGAATAAGAATACTGTTTGCAGTTACATTATTTCAACACTCCCCCTTAACAAGAAGGGTATTCTTCAACAACAACATGCGAGAGAGGTCTGCATCATCAGTGGCATCAAGAGGACAGTATCGTCAATATCATCTTGAAACATTGGCTAGCATATTTATGAGTCATCGAAAGTTTTCTTCATCAACACCATTATCATTCTCGAAAGAATGCCATCATGATCTGCATAAAAATTTATCAGTAAAAATGATACCTCATCACAACACTAGGCTGGCACATCACAGTACTACATTGGCTCAATGTCACAACGGTTAAGCTGGTAGCTCAGTGTCAGTCACATCTTTATTTACGTCTAACAACGAGGTAAGAAGCAAGGAATCATCTTACTTTACGTCTAACAACTAGGTCAGAAGCAAGGAACACATCATCATCTCGCTTTACGTCTAACAACTAGGTCAGAAGCGATGAATCATCTTGCTTTACGTCTAACAATGAGGTCAGAAGCAAGGAATGCATCAACATCTCACTTTATGTCTAACAATGAGGTTAGAAGCGAGGAGTCATCTTGCTTTACGTCTAACAACTAGGTAAGAATCAAGGAATCACACAGCGTCATGCTTTACATCTAACAACGAGGTTAGAAGCAATGACTCATCTTGCTTTACATCTAACAACGAGGTCAGAAGCAAGGAACACACAACGTCATGCTTTACATCTAACAACGAGGTCAGAAGCAATGATTCATCTTTCTTTACATCTAACAACGAGGTCAGAAGCAAGGAACACATAGCGTCATGCTTTACATCTAACAACGAGGTCAGAAGCAATGACTCATCTTGGTTTATGTCTAATACCGAGGTCAGAAGCAAGAAAAAAATATATACTCCCCCTTTCAGGGAGGGTCCTTTCGGACTATACCAAGCTTATCTTGAAAGTGTTCAAACTTTACACGAGATATAGGTTTGGTCAACACATCAACAACCTGTTCATCCGTGCTAGTGTACTGGAGCTTCAAGGCTCCTCTCTGTACCATGTCGCGGATGAAATGATAGCGGATCTCTATGTGCTTCGACCTATCGTGGAATACATGATTCTCTGTCATCTTTATGCAACTCTGGTTGTCACATAGAATCGCAGTTGCTCTCATCTCCAAGTCAAATAGGCCTGTCAACAACTTTCGAAGCCATATAGCTTCACAGCTAGAAGAACATGCGGCAATGTACTCTGCTTCCTCTGTGCTGAGAGCAATACTGGATTGCTTCCTACTCTTCCACGAGATCATGGCTGATCCCAAACTGAAACAACATCCAAAAGTGTTTTTTCTTTCTGCAATGCTTCCTACCCAATTTTCATCAGTATATCCACTCAATGTGAAGTCATGATCTCCATCATAGCTGAGACCATAATCTATTGTGCCTTTAAGGTACCTCATCACATGTTTTGCAGCCACTAGGTGAACATGTCTGGGCTCTACCAGAAACTGACTCAAGGTGTTCACTGCAAAACAGATGTCTGGTCTGGTGTTCGTCAGGTACATCAACGATCCAATAATCTGTCTGTACAGTGTGGCATCTATCAAATCTGATGAAGTATCGACCGGTAGCTTCAGCTTCACTTCCATGGGTGTATTCATGGACTTGCATTCTAGCATGTCGAATCTCTTTAAGATTTCGACCGTGTACTTCCTTTGGTTAAGGAAGATTCTTTTTGGACTCTGCCATACCTCAAGGCCTAAGAAGTAATGCATTAGACCAAGGTATTTCATTTCAAATTCTGTGGCAAGTCTCTGTTTACATTCAACGATGATCTTTTCTTCTCCAATTAGGAATAAGTCATCCACATACAGTAGTAATATTATTGGTTCATTATCCATAATGTTGAAGTCGAGATTTGAGTCTGGTTTACTCTTCGTAAAGCCTAAGCTCGTCAAGAAATTGTCTATACGGCCATACCAAATTCTAGGGGCTTGCTTCAATCCGTATAAGGCTTTCTTCAATCTGCAGACATGAGAATTCCTGTCTTCAACCTTAAATCCTTGGGGTTGCTCTATATACACTTCCTCTTCAATAACACCATTCAGGAAGGCTGTCTTCACGTCCATCTGGTGTAGCTTCCATTTCATCTTAGCTGCAAGAGCTATGATGGTCCTGATCGAAGTGTATCTGGCTACATGAGTGAATGTCTCTTCATAGTCAATGCCTTCCTTCTGGGAAAAGCCACGAGCGACAATTCTTTCTTTATACTTCTCAATACTTCCATCAACAACATGTTTTATTTTGAAGAGCCCTCTGTAGGATTGTTAAGGTCCTAACCCGCACATAGTTAGATCAATGTATTCGGATGTAATAAAGGTCAATATTAATAAGCCCTTTCAATAAAATATAATCAGGCGGATGTAAGAAGACCTAATAGAAGCTTCCGCTTCTAGAAGGATCTTCCTCTAGATGCTTCTCTTAATAGACATATTTAGTATAAATAAGGGGCAAGGGTATGAGAACCCTAACTTGGAGATTATTGTAACAGAGCGCTGCTTGACTGGAGGTTGCCCCCTCGAAGAGGCCTGTGAACATTTCTTTATGAATCAAAGTGCTTTTTCTATTGCTATTTCGTATATCATTTCTGTGTATTGTGAAGATTATGCTGGATATTTTACTGTTATTCCGCCATTTCTAGCATTTTATTTCTGTTCTGCATATTTTATATATTTGGTATCTTGCAGGTGGTATCAGAGCACTTTCCTTGGCAGAAATTGTGGGTATTTTTTTTTCCAGGGTAGAGATGTATTTCGACGTCTTTATGCCACAAAGATCTGTCGTTACGCACATAAACCCGCGATTGAGGGATTCATACACGCATGAAATACAAGTGGTTCTTAAGCGCACATCTGTTGGCCACCCTTGTAACCCCTGTTGGTACCCCTTCGAGTGGTAGCGCATCAGACAACGCCTGTGTATGAATCAACCTATATTTCCTGAAGCCCTCTTTAGATAAACCTATCGGCCGCCGGACTGCTATAGTGTCACCGAGAACAACACTCGGGAAGATACTCTCTAGTACCTGGGTAGTCGGGTAGTACGGCTAATGGTACGGTCTATCCTCCTTAGTTAGTGCCCTGAGATATTGGGCCGAGTACTACTGTTGGACCCCGCATGTATATCAGAGAGCTATAGCACAGGGCAAACCCTTGTCTGTAGAACCCTTGAATACCTAACCCCTGGGGAACATAAACAACAATATAAACAAATTAAACCAGCAAGATCTATTGACTTGCATCTGTGTTCGGGTTTCTACGTAAATACTCTCTGGTTCAGAATTTGGGGATTTCAGCACTGCAACATTCTGCAGACCAAAGTATAAGCCC
>ML778715.1:2015830-2028905 GCA_009831015.1 Picea engelmannii
TACCCAAACGGGGCCCACATGACTTTTGGCGCTTCATCTCCTAGGGTTAGGTTTTTGGATGTATATGACTTTTGGCATTCTCGTCTATTGTAAAAAGGCCTCTAGAGCCTCATTGTAATCATCTTCTCATGGATGCGAGTAGCGGCCACATCTCTTCTCAGAGATAAGCTACCAGCGCCTTAGCTAGTTTATTTACATTCTGTCTGTAAGCATATTTCAGTCATTTGTTATTAATGAAATGAAGTCTTATTTCCGCTGCATCTCTGCGTTTATGTTTATTTCTGTATTTCATTGTGTTCCTACATAAATCCGGATCATCACTATAGCTTCCTCATGTGACCTGGAGCAAGGTCAACAAAACAAGCAAGAATAATATCCTTTTGCTAATATAAAGTAATAACACAAACAATCATCACAGTAGCTCCTTTAGAGTTATCACTTATAATTTTTCTGAAAAAAATATTAAATGTAGGGAATACAATATGAAATGAGGTCAACACTCTCATAGTGTTGTGACCAAGCATTCTTCCATGGCAATCTGAAACTAACACACAAGGTTTCTCCTAGAGGATATTTTTGTTGTATCAGGCAAAGTATATACCTCTATATTCTCACATGTTATCAAGTATAATACTTTATGACGATTGCTATCTCAACTAAAGTCATCAGCTTGTCATGTGTACGTTTGAATCTTGATTAATCAAACCTAGAGCCTTGTCCTCAAGAGTGAGTGCTTGCTTTTCTTCCAGGTCTCCTTCACTCAAGTGAAGAGTGCTTTCTTCAACCTGTCTGTTGTACTAAGAAAATATGCTATCTTGACAGAAGGTTAGGTTAGAGGATAAGCTCTATGATCAACTTTTAATTCTTCTACTAATTCGATCATAACTTCAACATGCAACACTGATCAAGATAATTTCATAACAAATAGATGCATATTAGAACAATCACACCTGGGTTGCATCATTCCTTTGAATGTGTTGGATCTTGATATCCTTCTGGATCTATGGAAAGAGATCCCTTCTCCTACAAATACTCTTTAGGGTTTAACCATTAAACATATGTGAGTACATACCTCTGATGACATTTGCAGGTAGTGGCTCCATCTGGTAGCAGCGGTAATCATTACCAACTCTTAAGAAAAATTCAAGGGTGATTGCAACTGGTCTTACGACTGCAACTGCAACTGGTTCTACGACTGCAACTACAACTGCAACTTAGGGTTTTATGAGGAAACCCTAATTTTTCAAACTTTGAATTTTGAAATTCTGATCCAGGGGATAGATGCGCTGAGTTGAGGCGAGTTAGTTGGTGCAGTTAGATTTCTGAAAATCCAACTTTTACTCCTTCAAATTTGATCTTCGGATTTCTGGACTGGTGCTTCTGGTTTTCTGGTACTTTGTGAAACTAGGGTTTCACTTTCCGGGAGATCTAGCCACTGAAAAGGTGCGCTGAAGGTGCCAAAATGATCCTTGGGGGAGGGCGCAAATTTCTAGGTGGTTTCAGAGCTGAAAAGCTTCACTAATAAAAGCCCCTAATTTTCATGTTCGATAACAGTGATGTTTTTCTCTTGCGAAATATGCTTCCTTCAGGTTGGCTCTGATACCATGTTAATGTTTTATGCCATTATTATAGTTCTTTGCATTTCAATAGATAAAAACAATATAAGAACAAGATCACTGAGAAATACACATTCACAAGAGACACAACATTTATCCTAGGAAACCCTGTAGGGGAAGAAAACCCAGCAAAAACTTCCTTATCATAAATTGCCAATACAATGTCAAGAGATAACTCAAACCAATACATATAGTCCTCTCCAAAATATGCGCCACTCTTCTCCCTCTCTCCAATTGGTAAGTTGCAGCTTGCCTCTTAGAAAATGAACAAGTGTCTTATGTGATAAAGTGAGGTGCTAGCCTCTCTATATATACAAGATTGGCACGTGTGAAGGGTCTTCACTGGCAGGGTCGACCTCTCACTTTGGGTGGGTAAACCCACCTTTAATTTATTTCCGGGTTTCAATAATAAATGTTGGGGCCAACTTCTTATTCTGCCTATTACAATTGTCCATTGACCAATCCGCAAAAGGGGATTTGGTCCTAATACAATTACCGACATGATTAATCCACAATGGGGATTAATCCTATGAATAAAATAACAATAATAATAAGAATACTCTTTGCAGTTACATTATTTCAACAACATATCCCATAACCTTTTTTCACCCCTTGCTCATTGATAAACGATAAAACAATTTGTATGGATTGGATTGCATGAGTCTGATATATTGCTGAGCCAAAATCCATTATATTTTAAAAGAGTTGTAATATATGGTTAATTAAAAGATCGTTGCTAATAAATCATGCATGCAGGGATGAGCTATTCAAATAAAAGGTTGAAAAAAAACTTCTTTCAAAGAGAAAGACTAAATGATGATAGCATCAACAAGGGAAAATATTACTTTTGAGTTTTATTTTATCTATTGTTTTATGACGATTGACTTCAAGGATCTTTGGAAAACATGTTTTATTCTAGATATATGAGTAATATTTTTGAAATAATTTCAAATTTCATGAGCTAAACTTGCCAAAAGTGAATATGTTGATGGGAGACACAAGGAAGTGTGTTTTTCTTAACTAATGGTTACATTATGATTATAATTATTGTTATGAACTAAAGGGAGTCACAAGGGGTCCCACCTACTAGTTATTATTTATTTATGAACCTTATTATAATTATTAATATTTTCCCTAACTAAAGTTAGCTGATTCTTTTAGTTAACTTAACTAATGAGTTGGTTCAACTCCTTCAACTAATTCTAATTTGTTAAAAACAAAGGAAAAGGAGGAACAAGAGGAGGATAGAAGCAGAAGCATGCTAAGGTTTGGTATTTGAGTTTATGTTGAGATAGCTCAGTTTTCATTCATTCATATATTCATCACAAGCCTAATTCTCTTTTATGATAGCATGGTCTTATTGTAGACAATAATATTTAGGGTTGAATCAAATCAATCAGACACTTGTTTTTCAGAGGTGTTGATCTATCTTTGATAGTCTGTGTAGACTTGTCTGTTTGTGAATTAGTTTTCATGACTGATAAAGGATATTGTGCTGAGTTGAGTGGGAAACAATCTGTGGCAAGCTAATCCAACTTTTAGAGTTTAGTTTTGGTTTTCTATCAGAGGACCTTTTGTATGTTCCACCGGGGATGTCTAAGTTTGACTTTGGTCCAAGATTTTTGTATGAGATTTTGTAAATAAAATGTCTCTTTGGTGAATTGGAATGAAATAAGGGATTGTTTTATGTCTCATCTGTCTTGATTATCATCTTGGTGTCTTTACTTATGTTCTTACATTTATTTCAGCAACTGTTATATTAAGAAAATTACATAAAAATTGAATTTCCAGCAAGCTTTTTGTTGAAAAAAGACTAGCTTAAGCACTCGTAATTAATACTTATGAGTTAGGATGTTATTTTTGTTGGCTATAAACATAGGGTGATATTCCTGTCTACTTTTCTTTAGCCAAGTAAAGTCTTAAAATGCTTGAGTAAGATCATTTCATATCTTTTCCTCAACATTTATTTAGTGACCATACTGGGGACATCTTCGATATCTCTCTGGTTAAAATTTTATACTCGATTTTCATCGATACATCTTTCTTTTTTGAAATTGATTCTTTGAATATTTTGCTATTAATGATTGTTTATGTTGCAACCCAACCCAATATCAAGCCCGGTCTTCAAGACCATAACAACATTGCTCTGAACCCGTTTAACACCATTTTAGACACTGCCAAAACCCGTGCCAAACTTAACCATTTTTGGGAAAAAATTGAACGAGATATTAGTGCCCAAGAACAATTGGATGCTAGACGTAGACAACCTAGAAATTAGTAGTGAAACTTTGTTTCTTCGATCTTTGGCCTTTCTTTCATGTCCTTAGACTCTCGTGCTTCTAGAAGAAGAAGAGGCTTGTCACTCAAAATCAGTCATATTGCTGAAATATGAAGAAGAAACGTTGTGTTAGCTGCCCATCAAAGTGCTCTAAGGAGAACTTTATCGGATTCATACAACTCGTCTTTCTTTCCCTCGTCTATCATCCACAAGATGGCATCTAGTGGTGGCTTTGGTGGCACTGGAAGTGCTCCATATTCCCAATATTCATCGTCATCGGTGATTGATAGCTTCTACAACCACCATATCCCTGTCCAATCTACTACAAACCCCACCAAAGTCATTAAAAAGTATGGGCTTTTTCAGTTTGGATCAAATGCCACAACCACACCGTGACATGTGTCTTCTCCTCTTAACCTAGCACCTTCTACTCCCCCACTTCCGAAGTTTAAAGAGCATTTGCCTAAGTTTTCAGGAAATAACACAGTCAGTACAAATGAACACCTAGTGACATTTTCAAATGCTTTTCATAACATAGGGGCTAATGACAATGACACTTGCATGCACTTGTTCGTCAATTCCTTGGAAGGAAAGGCGACGACTGATTTATTTGACCTTCCTCCTAAGATCCTGTCTACTTGGGAGGAGTTAATCTATTGGTTCCGATCCACTTATGGGAAATCCAAAATCATTGCTGAGAATTTAAGGGAATACAATAACGTCACTTATAAATATGGTGAGACCATAAAGTCTTTCAACTTGCGTTTCACCAAGTTGTACAATCAAATCCCTAAACTTATCCGTCCTCAGAACCAAGCCGCTTTCATGTATTACAATAATGCATTGCCTTCTCCCTACCATCATAGGCTTGAGGAAAAAACCATTGATAATCTCGGTTCTGCTCTACATACCTGTTTAGAGTATGAAGAACAGCTTGAAAGAACTGGTCTTCCCCATGGAGAATCGGTTAGACAAACATACATGTCCACTCTCTTGCAACTAGTAAAAGATATGAACAATCATATGATAGCATTCGAGTGAAAGGGTACTGTCTCCCCTCTCACCCCTGGAGCTTCATCCTCTTCTACACCCCCTTTTAGAAATCTATTTGAAAACAATTTTCAGCCTAAGGCTATCCTTCCTCGGAGTTGGTGTAATTTTTGCGAGGAACATGATGAAGAAATCACATGTGAGGTAAAGAAGAGTGCCAGAGATAATATCTTCGGTAAAAGACCAGAAGCTACCATCGTTGTCCTAGATTTTGTAGAGCCAGAAGATGTCATGGTCATCAATACTAGAACCAAAGCATATGTGCCCAAAGGAAAATTTGATTCTTCCCACACTTCTTCTACCCCGAGCTCATCCTCAACCGCTGCTACGCCCTACGTTCCTAAAATTCCTGAGAGTCAAAGAATCACTCCCCCTCCTCCTTCTTCTAAATACAATATCTTGAATAAATTGGCCAACATCAAAGCAGATGCAACCGTCCTAGACATGTTTTTCGTCCCTGAACAACATATGCATCTGAAATGATTCATGGAAGGAAAAGCTTCTGTTGTAGCCAAAATTTCTGAAGAGGTAAATGAAGATAATTATTCTGGAAATAAAATAGGTGTACATAACTTTAGATACCCTGTAAAAAATCCCCCTTTTTACATTTCTGTAAAGATCATGGACAAAATTGCCCATTGTTCCCTCATTGATGGTGGTTCGGGCCCAAGTGTGATGTCAAAGATTATTATGGAAGAGTTAGGCTTGTCTTGTACAGATGAAAACACCAGAAGCATGCTTTCTTATAATAGTCTACAACAAAAGACCATAGGTGAGATTAAAGATGTGACCTTAGTATTGTGATCGATATGCCAGTGAGCAATTACTCAATCATCTTAGGAAGAGATTGGCAAGCCTCAATGGGTGGGTACCTCTCACTCGACAAAACACATTTATTTATTCCTCGGAACAAAAAATATATTATAGTCCTTAGAGAAGGAATGATATCACCTTACATAGAGAGTGTTCCACAGCCTAACGTAAACTATATCGAGGAGGATTTAGGAGTGTATTCCATTTTTTCCAAGGAAGATAACATTTCCACGGAACAAATCGATTTAGATGATGGCATGTGGCACATGCACTTTGATGGTTCATGTTCAAACGAAGGTAACAGAGATGGAATTATCTTGATTTATCCTATAGGAAAAATCCATAACTTTTCTTATCGGTTGGAGTTCGCTTGCATTAACAATGTCACTGAATTCGAAGCCTTGTTATTAGGCATTGAAAACGCTTATAATCTTGGCTGTGGTCACCTTTTAGTTTTTGGGGATTCCGAGCTTGTTGTGAATCTTGTGCGTAAAATTTACTCTCCTAGCAACAAGTTGATGAAACGATACACCCAAACCTTTTGGGTGCTTATCTCGAACCTTTTATCTTTCAACATCACCCATGTTAAAAGGGAGTTAAACTCAATGGCCGATTGGTTAGAATTTTTTGCAGCCTCCCCTAATCGACAACTTTTGACACACATACCTGATTGTACCTTTCAATCCCTATATCGTCCGCATATTCCCAACAATATAGAATCTTGGAAGGTCTTCCATAATGATGAGAGAATTTGTGCTTTTATTCAAAATGAACCTTTTAAACCTAAGGAAATTATATCCATAGAAGATAGCAAGATTCTTAAAGGCTTGACTCCTCTAGAGAGTTCATTTTTGTCTAGTGATGTAGGCAACAAGGAGAAACAAAAGGAAGAAGAGTTGAAAAGGAAGGTGGGTGAAACCATCTCATTGAACATTGGGACACCTGAGTCTCCAAAGAAAATCAAAGTAGGTGCCAAATGTTCAGATGAAGAGAATGAGAAGTTTGCCAAGTTGCTTGGTGAATTTTAAGATGTTTTTGATTGGTCTTATGAGGATCTTCGTGGTTTTGATCTTGGTCTTATACATCATGCCATCCCCATTCAGGAAGGCGTAAAGACAGTTAGGAAAAAACAAAGACCTATCAACCCTGTGCTAGAAGCAACTATTTGAAAGGAGTTGGAAAAACTTTTGAAGGCTGGAATCATCTTTCTGGTCAAATATTTTGAATGGGTCTCAAATCTAGTCTTCGTTCGAAAAACCACTGGTCAAATCACATTGTGCGTTGATTTTTGCACACTAAAACGAGCTAGCATAAAATACCACTTCCCTCTCCCTAACATGGAAATGATTTTGCAACAAGTTGCAGGGTCACACATGATGTCCTTACTTGACGGTTTTTTAGGTTACAATCAAATCAAGGTAAAAAGGGAATATAAATATAAAACCACCCTTATTACTCGTTGGGGTACCTTTGCTTATGAACGCATGCCTTTTGGTTTATCTAATGCAGGTGCCACATTTCAAAGAGCTATGCAGTTAACTTTTGTTGATTTGATCGGTAAGATAATTCAGATATACCTTGATGACTTAACATTATACTCTAAAATCTAATCAGATCATTTTGGTCATTTGAGAAAAGTTTTCATACGGTGTGGGAAGTTTGACATTTCTCTAAACCCTTCCAATTCCATTTTTGGTGTTATTGAGGCCAACTCTCGGGACACATCGTCTCCAATTCAGGCATAAGTATTGATCCTGAAAGGATTGTTGATATCTTAACCTTCCTACTCCCATTTCCAAGAAAGAAGTTCAATATTTTACGGGGGTTATTAACTTTGCCTGTAGGTTTGTCCCATATTTTGCTGTGATGGTCAAACCAATTCATAATATGCTTAAGCAAGATCATCCTTTTTCTTGGATAGATGATGTTGAAAATGATTTCGAAGGGATTAAGAAAGAAATCAGTTCCGCACCAGTTTTGGCAAAGCCGGACTTTGAGAAGGAATTCACGATATATACTAATATTACCGAGGAGGCAATTTCTGCTATCCTCATGCAAAATGATTACCAAGGGAATGAAAAACCGATGGCTTACATGAGTCAAAGTTTGTATGATGATGAATTTAAATATTCTTTTATTGAGAAACATACTTTCGATCTTCTTAAGGTCGTTGAAAAGTTTCACCACTACATCTTAGGTAAACATACATTGGTAAAGGTCCCTTTACCTGCTGTTAAGTTTTTGCTCTCACAAACTTATCTTTCAGGAAAACTTGCACATTGGCTTTCCAAGATCCAGGAGCATGATTTGAATATCGTGACTTCTACCACTATCAAGGGACGTGACCTAGCCCTTCACCTGGCTCAGCATGCTGAGAATGGTGAAGAAATTGGTGAAGAAGATAGTTCCATTTCAACCCTCTTTTACATTGACGATCAGATCCTCCCTGTGTCTGAACATCCTTGGTACAAGAAATTGGTTTATTATTTACAGAACCAAAGATGTCCAGACAAATTAGACACTCATCAAAGGAGAAGACTTGAATCTGCAAGATATGTCATTATAGGAGACCTGTTATTTCGAAGATCTACTGATGGTGTGTTGCTTCGCTGTGTAAACAATGAAGATGCACATAAATTGTTGCAAGAAGCTCATGGCTCTTCAAGCTCCGTCATTCATGTAGGAGGTCATTTTTCTGCAAAGACCACTGCTTTCAAGATTATTAGAAAAATATATGATTGGCCTTCAATCTTTTGCGACTCCTATGTTTTTTCGAGGTCTTGCGACAAGTGCAAAAAATTTGTTGGGAAAGAACGCCTTTCAACCATGCCATTACAACCTGTCCTGCCATATTTTCCCTTTTCAAAGTAGGGATTGGATTTGATTGGTCCTATTAACCCTCCTTCTTTATCTAGGCAAGTTTTTATTTTGACATCCATAGACTATTTTACAAAATGGGCTGAAGTTGTCCCACTTAAACATTCCACAGACGATCAGGTAATTTCTTTCCTTGAAAATAATATTTTTTCCAGATTTGGTCTTCCATTGGAAATTATTATAGACAATCGTCTCGCTTTCATTTCTTCTAAGATGAATAAGTTTTTAGCCAAGTTGGGTGTTAAACATTTCACGTCATCAACTTATTATCCCCAAGGAAACGAGCAAGCCCAATCCACCAACAAAAATCTGGTAAGGATCGTCAAAAGACTCATCAAGGATAGGCCTCGTCAGTGGCACACTCTCCTGACTTATGCCCTCTGGGAAGATCGAACTACCGCCAAAGTAAGCACTGGTTGTACCCCTTTTCAGCTGGTTTATGGTCAAGAATCCCTCCTTCCAACAAAGATGGAAATTTCTTCCTTAAGGTTGATGCTACAGACCGAAGAATTAATATCTTCAGATGTTTCACAAAGAGTAAATGCATTACTAGCTTTGGAAGAACAAAGGATGTTTTCTTTGGATAATATTAAAAGGAGACAACAAACTGTTAAGAAATATTTCAACAAGAGTGTCAAAACTGTCAAGTTTAAGGTCAATGAAAAAGTTATACTATGGGATTCGACTCACGTTGATTGGGGAAGACATTCAAAATTTCAAAAATTATGGCTGGGTCCTTTCAAAATCGCTTTTGTCTTAGGTACAAATTCTTACATTCTAAAAGATTTGCAGGAGCGATTGTTTTCCTACAACACTAATGGTTCTCACTTAAAGCATTACGTGGAACCAATTTGAAAAGCTCTAATGCTGTCTGGATTTCCTGTATTTTAGTAGTCTAGCTCTGTTTTCAGGTTTTCATTTTTTTTTTGCTTACAATAGTTGTTTTCTATTTTAAGCATTTTCTACTACCCTTACTTTTCTGTCACTTTATTTCTTCTATTTTAATCTTTTTGCAATTTTATTCTGTTGGACTTTGTATTTGGTCATCTTTTAGTTTCAGTAGAGAATAAGATGTTGGATCATATTTTCCACAGTGACACTCCTTCAAAGCATTGTTAGTCAATAACAATCAAGCTTACACAACTGTTATGATGTCTTCTCTGAAGGACCCTTAAAATTGTTATATATTTCCACTATTGTCTTATAAAGAATTGGTTATCTCCCGCTTCTTCTCGCAATTTCTTCATCCATTGAGATTTTAAGAGAAAATCTGGAAATTTTCCTCCTTAAAAGTTAAAGAGCAGATTCCGATCGATGGATTATACATACAGTGGTAAAACCCCTCATACTTGACATTTTTCATGAGTTATTCCCAAATTCCCGGTCATCTTTCCATTAAATCCGCTCACTTCCCCTTGTTGCATAATCTTCCTAGTTGTATTTTCTTGACCTGCTGCTCTTGGTCTGTGAAATCATGAGTTATGAGTTCTAAATCTATTGTAAACAAATTTTCTTGTGGATTCGCCAGTTTGTTGACGATTAAATTCGCAACGAAGTTTGGCCCGCAAAGTGTTGCTAAAGCCTATTATTATAAAAGCTAAATAATACTAGTAGGTGGGACCCCCTCATAGATTGGAGATAAAGTCTGGTGTTTATTTGATGTTATGTTATTGTTCGACACTACTTTCATGGTTGACGATATCTTGTTTTATTGGATAATGGATCAGACATATTATAAATGGCTCCCTTGTTGATCCAAGCTCAAGTTATACCAAAGTTTTCATGGTTATCATTGTTGACTGTTCTTGGATCTATTACTTGTGACACCTGCAACGGACACATGTTAGTAACAACAAATGAAAAGAAACTAAAAGAAGAAACTATCCCATGCTAACATGCTATACTATATGCATTGAAAAGATTGTGGCAAATCCTAGCTAACATATGATAGCCATGAGATTTATCGCAGTTGTATATAGCATAGTTGGTATGCATTTCTGTATAGTAAAGATGGTAATATGTGATAAGGGTGGCGCTCTTGGGAATTAAAGGTTGTTGGTTCAAGGTGGATGAGTTGTTTAATTAGTAGCTAGTGTGTACTAAGAATTGAATGAACTTGAAGTAGGCAAGTGATGTGCATTACTACACATCGCCTTTACTCCTGCCGATTGGATGTCACCCTAGTCATGTTATTGTTCAAACATTTCTGCTATAGTTATGCTCCGATTTCTCAATAGGGAGGAACCGCTTGACCAAAATCGTGTTTAAGACGTTCGATTACCGGTATGTTCTTTTTTTTGGCCCTTCATGAGTCTGCTCTGGTTATGAAATGGATGTTGGCTTAGGTGTATTGGTTTGTGCCTTCCTTAAGTTTTGCAACTGTGTGAAATGGTGATTGTGAATGAAACATTGATGTTTCTCTTTGAAATGATGTTGAAGTCATAACATTACTGGTTATCCTAGGCGTTAGCAATCATAATAATTCTCTGTTATCCTTGTTGGTTTAATTAGAGTATACATGTTGGTCTTGATAGCTATCTTTACATACTGTCACAAAAACAGTCTTTGGATTTTATGGGGTTTAATTATTTAAGATTTTGTGTCACCACGCATTGTATATTTGGGCATTGGGCTATTTTCACTGCCAAGGGTTGCAAAATGAGTGATGTTGTTCCTTCTCGGCCCTCTCTTCACCTTCACGTTGTGGTTGTTTGATCGAAGAACATGAGGGTTATACCCTGCGTGCATTAAATAATCTTTTCTAGGCCGAGCTAGAACCCTACCTTTTCTATTATGATCCCTATCATAGATTTGTACCTGTCCACGAATGAGTCGTGGTTCTTCCTATATGCACCGTGGCCTTAGAGTTTTCACCATTACAAAGAGTGGTTCTTCTCTCCCTGTGTTGGCTACAAAACAACCTTAGCCCTCCAGTTAGAAGATTGATAGAGAAGACCAGCCTAGTCATTGGTTTCACGACTTGGTTATGGTTGATTGGTGGTATAGTTGTTGACTTTTGAGCACAGGGTTGACCAGTTTCTCACATGACAGTCATGTTGGTTGGTATATAGTCATTAACTCTGTTATAATAGTGGTAAACCCTACATTGCCAATTGCACTTTCAAAGCACACAATTACTCCCCCTATGTTAATAACTCGGTAAGTTTAATGGAGAGGGCCTCTACCCCGATTCGATTGGATGCAGATGTATGCGTAGTTGCCACAACTTGTTAGGTTGATTGATTTTTTTTACAACTATGGAGAATTGATGGTTGATACACAATCACTTGTATTTGCACTAATGATTATTTGGATGATTAGATGGCGTTGGTACAAAATCTTGATGTCGCTCACGTATGTCGCGTTGTGTGTATGGTGATTTTGCAAGAAGAAATAAGGGGCATGGTAACTGTGGTTTTCTTTGGGGCCGAATGACTATTGAACCGGATAACTGTAGAGAATATATCACTGCATCCTTATGTTTGTTTGATTGTATAAGCCTAAGTTTTCACAACATAGTTGGTTACAGATGGATTAAATCAAAGTAATATTGTGTTATTAATGACTCATCACGATGGATTGAGTTATTACTGTGACTATGTGTTTGATTTTGTTTCATAGAGAAATTGCATCATAATGTTTTGGTGACTGCACACTGTGTATAACACAGAGAGCTTGGGTTTCACAGAGTTTTAAGCATGTTTATTTGTTGCAATCGAACATTTGTTAAAAGAGGCATGTTGTTGAGACCTTTTCATGTTGGATGGATGGTCCATCTTTTAAGTCACATTGAATTTTTTTTTTTTACAGTGGTTGAATTACATTGCCTGGATGAGTTACCCTGTGCATAACTTGTGTCTAAATGATGGATATTGGGTATATGTTTAAATATTCATTAAGATTTTTCAATTTAATCCAGATTATTGGGTTTATTGCCTATATATATGTTTAACGAATACCAGAGCATTTAAATTTCAAGCCTGATTGCAGTGATTATGTGACTTCATTGTGAATTCTGGAAACACGAATTTGAGTATATTTGTTGGTTGAAGTAATGTATGGGCAGTGGTTGTTTTCGATGGTTAACAAAGTGGATAGGCTACTGTTTGGAAATTTTTATAAGATGCAGAGAAGGGAACAAAACCTCTTACAAATTGTGTGGAATACATACTGTCTTGCGGTAGCACTGTGTTGGATATTTGATTATGAACAATGAACTAGTTAAATTGCACATGAATTGTTGATGGTTGATGCGTCTCTTTTCGCAACATGTTTTATGGATCACTTAATTAATTTCATGAACAATAATCATCTTTCTTCCCTTCCATGATTTGATTTTCCGCTAATTACAAATCCCATCACCTACCCACTTCATTTTTTCACTCCCTGTTCTGAGATTGATTACAATAAAGAGAATTTCGGTGTTAAAGCAATTGGAAGT
>ML778715.1:2029019-2041021 GCA_009831015.1 Picea engelmannii
CCCCCCCCCCCCCTCACAGAATCATGTTTTCGCTCAATACAAACCCCTCACATATCCCATAACCCTTTTTCACCCCCTGCTCCTTGATAAACGGTAAAACAATTAGTATGGATTGGATTGCATGAGTCTGATATATTGCTGAGTCAAAATCCATTTCATATTTTAAAAGAATTGTTATGTATGGTTAATTAAAAGATCCTTTCTAATCAATCACGCATGCAGGGATGAGATATTCAAATAAAACATTGAAAATAGAGGCCTATTACGCTTCTGTCAAAGAGAAGGACTAAATGATGATAGCATCAACAAGGGAAAATATGAATTTTGAGTTTTATTTTATCAATTTTTTTATGACGGTTGACTTCACGGATCTTTGGACATCATGTTTTATTTTGGATATATGAGTATTATTTTTGAAATAATTTCAAATTTCATGAGCTAAACTTGCCAAAAATGAATATGTTTATGGGAGACACAAGGAGGTGTGTTTTTCTTAACTAATGGTTACGTTATGATTATTATTATTGTTATGAACTAAAGGGAGTCACAAGGGGTCCCACCTACTAGTTATTATTTATTTATGACCCTTGTTATAATTATTACTCTCCCCCCTAACTAAAGTTAGTTGAGTGTTTTAGTTAACTTAACTAATGAGTTGGTTCAACTTCTTCAACCAATTATAATTTGTTAAAAGCAAAGGAAAGGGATTAACAAGAGTAGGATAGAAGCAAAAACATGCTAAGGTTTGGTATTTGAGTTTATGTTGAGATAGTTCAGTTTTCATTCATTCATATATTCATCACAAGACTAATTCTCTTTGATGATAGTAGGGTCTTATTGTAGACAACAATATTCAGAGCTAAATCAAATCATTCAGACACTTGTTTTTCAGAGGTGTTGATCTATCTTTGATAGTCTGTGTAGACTTGTCTGTTTGTGAATTAGTTTTCATGATTGATAAAGGTTATTGTGCAGAGTCGAGTGAGAAACAATATGTGGCAAGCTGATCCATCTTTTAGAGTTCAGTTTTGGTTTTTTGTTAGAGGTCCTTTTGTATGTTCCATTGGGGATGTCTAAGTTTGACTTTGGTCCAAGATTTCCGTATGAGATTTTGTAAAGAAAATGACTCTTTGGTGAATTGGAATGAAATAAGGGATTGTTTTATGTCTCATCTGTCTTGATTATCATCTTGGTGTCTTTACTTCTATTCTTACATTTATTTCAACAACTGTTATATTTAGAAAATTACATAAAAAGTGAATTTCCAGCAAGCTTTTTGTTGAAAAAAGACTAGCCTAAGCACTCGTAATTAATACTTGTGAGTTAGGATGTTATTTTTGTTGGCTATAAACATAGGGTGATATTCCCGTCTACTTTTCTTTAGCCAAGTAAAGTCTGAAAATGCTTGAGTAAGATCATTTCATATCTTTTCCTCAACAATCTTCATAGAGGATTACTCAAGAAAGACTTGGTTATATCTCTTGAAGAAAAATGATGAAGTTTTCAGCAAGTTTTAAGAATTCAAAGAAGAAATAGAAAACCTCACAAGAAATAAAATCAAGACTTTGAGAACAAATAATGGAGGAGAATGCACATCCAAATAATTTGTTGCCTTTTGCAAAACAATAGGGATTATAAGGGAGCTAACCGCTCCTCATAATCCTCAAAAAAATGGTGTAGAAGAAAGTAAGAATAGATCCATCGAGGAAACTATGAAGGCACTGATGAACGATCAAGGTTTGTCCATGTATTTATGGGGAGAAGCATCCATGACAACAATATATGTTCAGAACATAAGTCCCCACTGCATATTAAAGGATATGATTCTAGAAGAAGCCTTCTCAGGAAAGAAACCCAATGCGGAACACTTAAAAATCTTTGGGTTCCCTGTTTACATTCATATCCCCAAGGATAAAAGGAAGAAACTATAACCCTCAAGAAAGAAGGGCATATTTGTTGGATACATTGAATCATCCAAAGCCTACAAAATATATATTCCAGAACAACATAAGATTGAATTCAGTAGAGACATAACCTTCAATGAGAAGATGGATTTCAAGAAATCTATAGAAGAATGCATGGAAGAAGAAGAATATGGAGAGCCTAAAGAAGAAAACACCTATCTTCCAGAAAGTCAGAATGAAGAACCATAACAACTTGATCATCCAATGCAACCATGTGAACCTATTGAATCGGTCATTGTACCCAAAAATAGAAAACGTCTAGATTGGCTTGAAGCTACTCTAAAAGAAGCAGAAAGACTCAAAGCTCCAAGTGGCACCTTCCGAGAAAGAAAAAGGCCCAAAAGATTCTCCAACTATGCAACATGTATGACAAAGCTCATAAATGAAGAACCCACCACATTTGAAGAAGAAAATCAGAAGAAACAATGTAAAGAAGCCATGACAGAAGAACACCAGTATATCATGAAACATGACGTGTGGGAAATCGTGCTTAGACCGAATGAAAAATCAATGGTAATTTCAAAATGGGTCTATAAGATCAAACATGTAGTAGACATAAGGATGGACAAATACAAGGCAAGGTTCATAGCTAGAGGGTTTACCCAGAAGGAGGGAGAAGATTATTATGAAACCTTTGCTCTTGTTTCCAGATATACTTCTATTAGAGCTATTATGTCTCTTGCTTCTTCCATGGGATGGAGTCTACATTAGATGGATGTAAAGACATATTTTCTCAATGGAGCAATTGAAGAAGAAGTATACATTGAACAACCTCAAGGTTTTGAAGTACATTCCAAAGAAACTCATGTTTGCAGATTAAAGACCCCTGTATGGGCTCAAGCAAGCTCCAAGAGCTTGGTATGCAAGGATAGACAATTACTTAATAAGACTTGGTTTCTCTAAGAATCATGCAGATCCAAATCTCTACTACAATGTTGTGAACAATGCACCTGGGATTCTACTGCTATATGTCGACGACTTATTCATGACAGGTGCATACTCTCTCATCACCCAATGTAAGAAGGAACTAGCTTCTGAGTTCAATTCGAAAGATAGTGGTCTCATGCACTATTACTTGGGACTCGAAGTATGACAAAAGCGTGGTGAAATCTTCCTTGGACGAGAAAAGTATGCAGTGAAGATTCTTCAGAAATTTGGAATGATGGATTGCAGATCCATGGCCACTCCTATGAATACAGATATAAGAAAAGTAAGAGACTCAGATTCGGATCTAGTAGACCTGTCCCTATATCTACAATTGATTGGTTCATTGATGTATCTAGTAAATACTCGACTAGATATTTGGTTTGTTGTAAACACCTTAAGCAAGTTTTAGGTGGAACCTAGACATGAGCATTGGATAGATTTAAAACATGTTCTAAGATATATTCATGGGATGCTAAGCTATGGTTTAAGATACACCTCATCCGATGATATACAACTTCATGGATTCACAGATTCAAATTGGGTAGGGAGTGCAGAAGACATAAGGAGTAATTCAGGGATGTGTTTTAGTTTGGGCTCTGCTATGATATCATGGGCCAGGAGGAAACAAAAGTCTGTTGCACTCAACACTACAGAAGCAGAATATATCGCAGCATGTGAGGCATGTACCAAAGAAGTATGGTTGAAGAAGCTGATTTATGGATTATTTGATTAGGTACCATATTCAACCATAATATACTGTGACAATCAAAGTTGTATAAGGCTATCAGAACACCAAGTGTTTCATGACCGATCGAAACACATTGAGATGAAATACTACTTTATTCATGATAAAGTCGAGGAAGGAGAAATGAAACTCCAATATATCTCCATAGATGAGCAGGTAGGAGATATTTTGACAAAGCCTTTGTCCATGAAAAAGTTTGCATACTTACGAGACAAGATGGGTCTGATGGAGATAACTCCCTTAGTTTAAAGGGAATAGATGGCTCCCCAGGTTGTGAGGGAGAACTAATACATATTATTTATTCATGGGCTGTCATTTTGCAGTTTGGAAAATGGTCCAGGTTGAGAAGTTCTTTTCCAGTCTGGAAAGTGGTTTGATATTTTTGATGGATAGGTATTTTTCAGTTCGGAAAATGGTCCAGATCGGACAATCATTTTCGTAATGAAAATAGACTGATAGATTGTTGATGTACCATAGACAACGATTCCTCTTGTGGCCAGTGTGGGGGAATGGTCTAGGATAGTCATTCTTCTTGGCAGTCACTTCGAGTAGTGGTCAAGTAGAATGTGCCACTTCGTCGGGAAGTCATTCTTTCGAAGTTCACAGTTGTGAGTAGTTTCGAAGAATGGTCCATTTTGGAGGTTGGTACAGGACAATCATTCCCTAGGGTAGACTCATTCTCTTTAGGTTGCACTATGATTAGTACCGGAGGAATGGACCATTTAGGTGAATGGTCCAGGTTCAACAATCATGAGCATGCATTCCCTAGGGCAGACTCATTCTCTCCAGATTGCACTATGATTAGTACTGAAGGAATGGACCAGTTAGGTGAATGTTCCAGGCTAAAAAATCAGGGACAATTATTTTTCTATGCTCTGGAAGAATAGTCCAAATAGCCCATGGTTGATGTTTTATTTTCTGAGGGAAGATGCTCTTCCAGATCTCACAGATGTGAGTGGAAGAATGGCCCAAATGACTCAATTTGTATCATGATATTGTTTATGCAGATTGATATTAGATGATATGATTGTTGTAGAGATTGTATATCTCTGGATTATAGTTGTATGCTACTATGATGGATGTGATCCACTGATAGTGATTGTGGGTTATTGGTTAGTAGCAGTGTGCTACTGAGAGTGGTTGTGTGCCACCAGATAATAGTTGTATACTACTATGAATAGACACAGTAGTGTTCTATTGGATGTCATTGTTCTGATTTCCATAGAGACTATCCAATTGGATAGTGATAATGGTGCTTGTGATTTGATAATGAGATAGCCCGTGTGGCTATGTTGATGCTACCGGTTGAATGGTCTGTTTGTGCTCAAGACAATTGCCTTTTCTACCTCCCTAACTAGGAGGGAGTGTTGATATTATGATCATTGCGGGAGGTATTAACCTCCACTTGTAACCTTTGATGAGACTTGGGAAGCAAGAGAAACCCTAAAGCCTTAGACAATAACCCTAGAAGACAAGTTAGCTAAAGAGAATAATTAATATTGAGTTCTTAGCCCCTAAGAAGATAATTCAACCCAGACAACTAAGAAGGAGCAGTATAAATAGAGGGCGCTAGAGCTCATTTGTGACTCACTCACTCGTAACTTCATAAGACCAATTGTGCGCAAGTTTGGAGAGGAGCTACAGTTGCAGCTATTGCAACTTGTATTTCAGTTTCTGGATTGGACTTTCTGCTTGGTCTTTGGTTATCTTTTCTTGGTGCGCTAGCCTTGGTTAACTATTGATTTTCTACCAGAATTCTTCTCTCTCTCAATGTTAAGGTGCTCAGGGGTGACCTTTGTGCCTATGGTTGGGTGACAATATTGCTATATTGTCTATGGTTAAACGAGCACACCCACTTTTTTAACATAACATGGGTAAAGAATGACAAATGATCTCCAAGATTGTTGAGGTTTTCTATTATACAAATTGCAAAATTCATGCCTTATGTCTATCCTTATACACTCACTCTTAAGGTGGTCCATATCCACATCGACCACCTTTTTCATCGGGATAATCATTATCCAAATTGACTACTATTACAAACACCAACTAGTGCCATAAAATGAAAGTTATACGACTTTGAACAATAATAGGCATATTAACCTAAACATGTTCTTTAATAAATTCTTTATTGTTATATTGTAATCAACACAATTGTGTTTCTTTTCCTTTTCTACATGAAATTAGTTATATAATCATCACAAATTTTTACCTTAGTTATGTAATCATCACAATTTTTTACCTATTATTTTCTTAATGAAGTCAATCATTTTGGGTAATAAACAATATATTTTCCCGTTATATAATATCATCATAATTTTGATTTTTCTAGCCAATGGGCTAACTTTGTAGCTTATAATGCCATTATGATTTTGCTAACCAAATGGCCTAGCTTTGTAGCTTATAATGCCATGATGATTTTCCTTAGCCAATTTCCTAGCTTTGTAGTTTATGATAACGTGATTTTAAAGGGATTTGTGTTGATATTGTCATTGCATTTTGTATGATTCCCTTATATTTTTTAATCCATATATGTATCTCCCTTCTCTAACCCTGACTTAGATTATTTATATTCTAGAATATTTGTGAAAAATGTGATTCCAATAATTTACGGGGACTTAGTTCCGCTTTACAATAAAACAATGCTCACATGTCGTCATTAAAACAAGCGCTGTAGTGGAATCTTACAATGATGCAAACAATATTTGATGCCTTTGTAATAATGCTTTTCTCTTGTTGTCTCTTTATGTTGTGTAATAAAGGGCAACAATTTTATAAATGATCTTTTGAATGACAAACCAACAATTTACAAAGTTTGTTAACAACAAAAATGACACATGTTGATTTGGATAGAGGCTATGTACATTGCCTTAATTAAGTACATTGCCAAAGGCATAAATACCAGAGAAAGACTTCTAGGTGCATACAAAGAAAACGCACATGTTAACAAAAATGACACATGTTGATTTGGATAGAGGCTATGTACATTGCCTTAATTATGTACATTGCCAAAGGCATAAATACTAGAGAAAAACTTCTAGGTGCATACAAAGAAAACGCACATGTTAAGAAAAATGACACATGTTGATTTGGATAGAGGCTATGTACATTGCCTTAATTATGTACATTGCCAAAGGCATAAATACTAGAGAAAAACTTCTAGGTGCATACAAAGAAAACGCACATGTTAAATAACAAAGTGTTACTATAGAGAATATGTGACAATTTAGAAATAGCAAGCATGCATCTCAAGTTATATAAAATGTTGTTCATTATTCATTATTTAATCATCGCTATATTTGTATAATGGTTTGAAGTCCTCTTTATAAATGTGGTTCATTATTCATTATTTAATCTTCATTATATTTGTATAATGGTTTGAAGGCCTTTTTATACCATAGGTTACATGGTATTATTTTAAATTGAAGCAATGAAATCATAGTTAAATAATTCTAGGCATGGTAGGTTGCAATGGTGGTATGCTAGTCACTTAAATATAAGAAGGTTGTGGTGATGACACAACACACAATGGTTTGATTGAGTGGCTTCTTCGATTTGGTTGCACACGACTTTTTGGTGTGATTGGTAGTTATGCGATAGGTGGAGTGTTTTGCTTTGGTGTCATGTATGTGTGTTGTGTAAATGTTGGCAATGCCTACAATATGTTGAGGTCACACAACTTATTGAGCACAAATCTTAGATGCCTATTGTTGTATCTTGCACATTCACTTGCGTGCAAATTGTCTATGCCTTGGACACTATATATGCATTGGGCTTGAGCATGTTATTACTATAGTAGTAGTTCTTGGTACCATGAAAGCATGTATATTGTTTGCGGGTATGGTGTACATATATATATTGTGGTGGTGTACTTTTTTCTTTGTGTATATAAATCCTTGTTAGATAAGATCTCGAGGTTCAAAGTTTTACACTAAATATGCTACTAAGAATCTTGCCAACGTGTTGAACTAAGGACATAGACTTCTAATATGACTTTCAACTCATAGTTATATAGAAACATTGTTAATTCTTATGTTTTTTATATTTTCTATATAATTATAATTATAGAGGGATGAAACACATTGTACTTCAAAATGAATTTGTTGTCACTATATGCTAAACATTACACACACTTAACATCTATTAGAATTGAATTGAAATTTGTTGCAACTACAAAATGATCGCTAACAAACCCAAAACATTGTAATGAGAGTGAGGGGGTGGCTTGTCACGTGTTAATATGGGGATTTCTCTAAATGAAATTCAATTTGATGTATCGAGTGCACCAATACACACCAAGCATAGAGATAACATACTTAATCAAAATCGTAATTTGTTCTTTTCCCTTTTATCTGCATCCCAACATGAGAGGAGAAGTGTATATATACCAAAATATGAAAAAATACATCATATCCATAAAAAATCTTGGGTTTGTGTGCTTTACTAGTGAACAAATAATTAACATAATTTGACTAAAATAATTAGGTCATACAAATCTTCATTTCAAGTTGCCTTCATTGGAAAACAAAACCAACACATGAAGGGGAAGGTAGGGGGTAAACATGAAGGTATAGGGGAAGGTCAAGGTAGGAGGTAAATATAAAGGAACAAGTTAGGGTGAAGGTAAGACTCTACCTTTACCATGTGAATGTGAAGGAAGCTATCTCGTTCTCTTGGGTCCACATAAAAATGTGGATACACCATCAAATACATTGTTACTTCAATTGACCTTGGCATTTGAAATCTTCTTTTCCATGTTCAAAGTGGCTTGCAATACATGTAAAGGCATGCATAATTGTTGCTAAAATTGTTGTGTGATGGATCCTTTCTGGGGCCCATCATTGCCCCCTACTTAAATTCACTTAGTTCAAGTGATCACTTGATTACTGAGGGGAATTTGGAGTCACCAAAACCATAACAGTATGTCCTGCATCTTTCCACTTCAAAATTAATCAAATATTGTCAAAAACAAATTGTAAAATGGTAGTGATTACTTTCTTGCTTGAGCGACACAACTAGTTTTATTACATTGTTGAAGTTGACTTTTCAACACATGGGTGACCTCTAATATCTATCTTTCAAGATATTTTGTTGTAATATGAATGATCTCATGGTTTCTAGTGAATCCATAAAGGTGTGACACACTTTCAATTGAAACACGGTGATGAAGATTTACTATTTAACATATTTTTAAAATTGAAGCCCTCAAAATTAATATATGCCTTGAGAATTTTTGTTGTTTAGTAAAAAGACAATTTGTAGGGAATTGTGTTACCCTTTCTAATGATTTTTTTTTTCTAAAATTTTTGATGTCATTTAATATGTCGAATTTTCTTTTAATTGTATGTTTATTTTGCAAATTTCTGAAAAATTTAAGTGATGTTTGTTTGCAACAACTATTTTGTGTTCAACACATATTTAAAAAAATATGGCAACATGATCTACACATGATATAGTTTATCCCACATATTTTCAATTTTTTTACTATTATTTTTTGACACTGAGTAATCAATATTTGAATTGCATTTTATATGTCTCTTTGTTCTAAACAATTTTATTTTCTCACCACTAAAAAAATAAAAAACCCTTTTGAAGAATAAACTCATGAGTTTTTTATTTTAGTATTTTTTGTACGTTTTCTCTTGATGTGTTCATAATCGAGAAATAAATTGTGTATGAATTTTAGAAAAAAATAAACTAGAAATATAAGATGAAAATGACAACATGAAACTTATGTGTTATTGGGTAGGGTATTCATGATGGATCCATTGGCATCAATCCCACCACTTGACATGGAAGATATGAAAGGATTCCACCTCTTGGAAGTTGCAATGCGATAGAAATCTTGCAAAATTGGTGAAGGATTGACAACTTTTAAACTATTGATCGAGAAAATTGGTTTGATTGAGAGATTAAACAAGAGTTTCAAACAACCTCGATTGAGGGTTAATTTAACCCTTGATCAAGTCCTTGATCGACATATCCTCATTCAAACAAATTTCTTGGGCAACAAACCCATTGATGATAATCATTGTAAACTTATCCCATGGTTATGGGTGTTGAAAATCCATTTTGATTGGAATATTGAAGGAATTGTTGCACTTGATGGATATGACATTGAACTTATTGGATATCTTGGGAAACAAACATCAAATGCTTGACTTTTCGATCAAAGTAATGCCTCACAAATCAATTATCATATTAATACACGATTACACAAATGATGGTCAATGCTATGTGGATTAATCACCATAAGGTTGAGGAGGGGGCAAGGAGGATGTATAATGAAAAACATTGTAATTGATTCTTTGGAATTTTTTTAACGATTGGACTATTTTGGAAGCCAAAAATGATGACATGGATGTTGGGTGATATTTGGACTTACACTATGATATGTAGTGATCATAGTAAATAGATTTAAATAAATGAATAAAAGTGAGGGGAATTTTACAAGTCAGTGTGACTAGCATCGGTTGAATAGTTGCCCAAAGGTTTTAATCTTCAAAAGCACATTGTTATATAATTTTTATGCAATTAATTCTATTCATATAGTTGTTGAAATTTCCTCAAAACATAAAAGTTCACCTCTTTACTAGAGGTTTCCTAGATATCTCCTTGTGAATTTTCATCCTTAGGGTTGTTATGAAATAGCGTATAAAATACCAATGGAAAGAGAAAAATATTCCACTATTTAACAACCCAATCTTCTAGGAAATCCAAGGAGAAAATATATCAAACTATCTTGATAGGTTTCAACCCCTTAGAGCAACTTGTCCCACATAAAATAGATTTGAATGTTCATTTTTACAACAATTATAATAACAATAGGACAACATAAATAGGTTATAAACCCTAACCTTAGACTTCCAAGATACTTAGAGAATACCAACATACCCTAACAACTCCAAGAGAGAGAGATCAAGTGCAAAGGAGGACCAAGAGAGAGATACAAGACTAATGCACACTCTTCTTTAGGTCACATATCAACACAATAGTGAATACAAGATGAGTGAATGATCTATTAATGAGAAGGGATATCTCCTTCCTCTATTTATATGATAGGTAAGGGAGGCCAACAATACAATGTGGGCCCAAGTCCTTACAAGAAACCTACAACAATTACTTATAGGCCTAGACAATTGAAGCACTCCACTCCAAGGGTATACATGTCATGCTCCAAGGTGATGCCATACAAAATAAGGGCTCCAAGATGTTGTAGATACATAAGGTATATCCACATCTCTCCAACACAAGCTTGCATGGAGTCCATCAATCCTCTTAAGCAATGTAATCCACTATCAACCACCCCCTACAAGAACACTATCGTAGCCCATGCATCCCTCAACCAACTCCAAGCTTCCAAATACAAATCCAAGCTATCCCATGATGTCTATGGCTTGATTCCCTCCTCCAAGATGCACAACAATCCTCCTCCCAAGTAGGGCATTCTCCAAGCAAGTGAATTCTCCATGTGGACACAATGAAGGGCATCCACCAAACTATTAAGAGAATCCCAACACCTAAAGGAACAATACCAAACCAACACATAAGTAAGGTCAAGAAATCACTAAGAAAACTATTTCCACCGTGAAAATCCATCATGGACCATCTCTCATGCTCCAATCCATCTCGGACCATCTAGGGGCTGAGCATACACTGTGTACCCAAATTTCATGAAGCACCCAAACATGGTGTAAACACTTTTAGCGTAACTTGAAAAAATAACACTCCCTCTTTACAAGGAAAGTGTTTACACCAATACTTGTAGACTTCCTTTGTGACTCCACCCAACTTGCTACCTGCAAATATATACTTGTTATGCTCCTTGAATCAACCATCGACATTTGCAAAGAATTTATCAACCATGCTTTCACATCATATTGATCTGCCAAGGAATAATGACCACCTGTTGTAGTCTAAGAGAAAGTGCAAGAGTGTTACCAATAGTTCTTTACACAAAGAAACATTTATGTTACATTATTATATACACACACATAGACATACATGGAATCATACACAAAGTAGTGGGAGAACCAACAATATGAACTTTATTATGTATAAGAACAACCAACCTTTCTCTGTTACATAGTCACATATATATATACTTGTGATTGCAATTACCTATCAGTTACAACTTCTTAACAAATTGGTTGGTCGAATCTAATTGTTTGTTCGACTGAATCCTATACTCGACTTATGCATTTGATCGATGGGTCTAGTCGGAAAGACCAGCTAGCCCCTACAACATCTCCCCCCCTCACTTCCTTGTTCGTCCTGAGTAAGGGGGAGGGTGTGACTATTACATTGAGAATAATTTTTATAGAGAATGGTTACAATTTTTAGAGAGAGAGAGAGAGAGAGAGAGA
>ML778715.1:2041084-2056255 GCA_009831015.1 Picea engelmannii
TGTGGTGGTGTTCCCTTTTGATGATGTGTTGGATTCCTTTAGGCCATTCATGAAGTGGTTTCAAAATAGTGAAACATATTTTTTGATGATGAAGAAGAAGTACTTTTTATCATCCCAAGATCATTTAGTTTGGATCCTTCAATATGGCTTGGTTGGTGTGGAATATGTGTTCCTAGACCGTGGCCTTATCTCTCAAAAATTTGTTCTATCACTACTCTCGTCAGATAAATCTGGTTGCTTCAATGATCTATTAGCTAGAAGACAAACTCTATTATTCCACTTGACCCTGGTCCCTTGTTGACGCAAATGACCGAGAACTATGATTCCCTTTTCTTTGAATTGTGCAAGAATCGATCAATGACCAGATGGTTCCAATGTCCCTTAAGAAAAATTGTATGATGTCCTGTTAGTGCTACAGATTTCTACTACTGGTGGAGAGGGGACCTTCTCTTCCTTGTAAAAACAAGTGAATTTACTCATGCCGTTGGGAGAACTTGGTCCCTCCTGGAGGAAAAATACATGCAGATGGATCCTCTCTCATGACTTCAAATCTTCCTCATATGCAACATACTCTACTTTTGATTGATTTCTTATGCCTCTCCCTTGGTCATTTTATGGCGGTTCTGGCATGTGACTGCAATGAATTTTAGTGGAGGGAATGATGTTGACAATTATAACATTATACTTCTTGTTATGATTGGCTCATGTGATACCCCAGTATCGTGGTGGTGGAATCCAACTCGAGTTCCTCCAAAACATCCTTCTAGTCTATCAGGCTGACGAGCTTTAAAATTTATGTCGATCAACCGACTTGTGCCTCAAAAATTCTTGTTTTCCAAGATATTTTATACCTATACAAGAAAATATACGTTCAACAAAATCAAAATAATCGTTGTCTTCCTTATCACGGTGTCTTCCTTGGCTGCACTTGATCCTCTGACTGCTATGTTTGTCCAATTGTTTCTTCTTGGATCGTTCCTGACCAATGATGTAACTTCACGTGTGGAGGCAATGTTGTTGCTCCCCTATCCAAATGATATTTCTTTGTACCTTCAACATCCATTTCTGGTGTTACCAATTGGTGGCTTGCAGTCGGGAAGTTCGACTTCGACATTGTTGGATTGAAAAATTGGAATCTCTGTCTATATGGTGATTCAAAACCCGACTGCTATGTAGGTTGTTGTGGTAGACCCTCAAATGTTGTTTGATTTATATTTGGAGACATTTTATACAAATGTTGGGAGAAAATATGCCATTCATCAATTGAGTATTTCCCCACCATCCCCAATGTCTTTATTTATGCTAAGAAATCTAGTTTATCTGTTAAGGGGGCATCTTGTATTGGATTCGACTCTGGGTCAAAATGTTTCCTTGCTTCCTGTGATTTTTCCATAATCTGGTTTAGATGCTTGATTGCATTGTCTATTTCCATTTGAGCCTTTCTTCCTTCCCATAGCCATTCTCTTTCTTGTTTTGATAGTTCTATCTCTACTTATTTCTCTCTTGCAATGTGATTTGATAAAGCCAGTTTCAATTTTGGATAAGAGGTCAGCTCTCTTGTTGTCCTTCAGTCAAATATTATTGTATTTTGGGCCTTGAGTTTGTTGTAAGTCGAGTTGAAGTAAGAGGGCCAATTTCTTATTGTGGTATTTAGCGTTGCTACTTGTTTGGTGGCCTCTTCTAAATTCTATCGAACCTCCTTGAATTTCTCATATTCTGCTTGGATGATTGTTGTTGTTTTATGAGTCATTAATTTTTGGTTGGTTCACATTGTTTGGTTATGCAACTGCTTGATCTCTCTATTTTCTCTTTTTAGCTCCTGAATTTCATACTGGTTCCAAGCACTTGTCTTGATCACTGCCTCCACTAGTCCTTTGAATGCTTCCAAAGGTTTCATTCCTTCCGTCAGGTGATCTATGCAAAGCTTTTCCTTTGCTAGTGTCGCACAAACCTGTAGTATTTATTTTTCCTTGTCTTTTCGTTCTGCCATTCGTTCTCTGTCCGTCATAGTTCTCTTCCACCTATTTGTCGATTCTTTCGTGAATTCATTATATAGGACGAATATATGTGCGTCAAATGTTATCGACAGGTCGAAAACCTTTTCTAAATTTGAGTCAGATGACCCAACCGGTTTGAATGTTGTGAATGTAATCACCTTAGAGGTGTTGTCTTTTCTATGTATCACCTTCTTCTTCTTATTTTTCTTTTTGTTCTTTTGTTGTTATTTGTCTTTATTTTTGTCTTCTTTGTCTTGATCTTTTCCAGGGTCTTTTCCTTTATTTGTTTGATTGTCCTTTTGGGGATTTTCTTAAGTGCTTTCCTCTTTGTCTGACTGTGTGTTAGTTCCTGAATTTTCTTCACCATTCTTGTCACGATTTTTATTCTTATTCTGTACAGCTATATCATCTTGATCTCTTCTTTCATTTTGCTCGAGGGATGTTGATTTATTTTTATGGAGACTTCCAGGAAGAGGGCTTGTTTTTCTAGGCGTTCTTTTCTCAATATTACTCTCCCCTTTATCCTGCATGTCGGTGTACTGGGCCGAATTCTCTGGTCTAGTCTCTATATCATTCTCCTTATCTGTCTAATCTTTCTATTGTTATTTTTTTGTTTCCTTGTCAGTTTGCTCAGGGAGTTCAACTTCATCTTTCAACTCCGTTATAGGTTCATTAGTTGTTGGTTTCTGTAAGGGGATTGTGTGCTCTATCCCCTGGTTGTGCATATCCCCTTGTCCTTTGATATCTTTGTGTGTTTATGACTCATTTCTTTCCATGGACACACCAAGATGGCTTGACTATTTTTCTTTATTGTTATAAGTTTCTGATTGAGTTAAGTTGGTTGTAGTTGACTTACTTGCATGAGCTGACTCGACTATATGATGCATTGTGCCTACACCATTTTGCATTGTTACTTTTAATTCCTCTGACCTAGAGTGACTTAATTTTCCTTGTTCGCTTTCATTGGGAGACTGTTCTAAAATTGTGTCTTTAGAAGACACTTGGCGATGTCCTCTCATTTTATTTTTCTACTAGGGCACTTTCTTCGCTGGTGTTTTTTCTTCAATGATTGGGAAAGGGACGATTGGTGGTGATTCCCTAGTCAAGTCAATTATGCCTGCCCTCGCTCTATGTATTTTTGGAATAGGGTTGGTACATGGATTTGGTTGGTTTGATTTTTTTTGACGCGTTGTGGTAACATTTGTACGACCTTTTCTTTCCTCTTGTTGATATTCTAATATTTTATTTTTCTAGTGCATGGTTTCAACATTCTTGTTAAGATAAAATTTAGCTTTTCACGCTTAGACATGGTTTTCTTTTATGTTTTTCATAGATTCCTGAAATGCCGATCCAATTCTCAACTGTGATATGTTTCTAGTTGCAACTGCATCATGTCGGGTCCCCTTTTCTTGCTGTTTGACCTACTGGGCTATCCTAATTGTAATAATAGAAATTTTTTCTTTCATCACAGGGTCATCAAATTTTAATAAGGTGTCTGATTGGAATGTCTCCTTCCAAATGTATTGAATGTCCTATGGAGCTACATTTGGGTCGACAACTTGTTTTCCTTTTTCTACCTTTTCCTATTATTTTCTCTTGATAGGAGTCTATTTTGTAGTAGTTCATTTTTCCATTCCTAAGTCTTCAATGAATGGAATGGTATATAATGCAACTTCTCTCTCCTCTTTGTGTTCAACATCTGTAAGAGGTGTTATTAAATTCAATCCTTTTTGGATCACCTCTAGTGGGATTTCCATTTGATATCCTAGTTTTCTTTCAAGCTCTTAAGAAATATGTAGTTTGGTCGGTTGATACTCCAGGTCATTTGGCATCGACCCATGCTAAACTCCACACCAGACCCTGGTGCTATCAATATTTAGTTGAATATGGGAATTTGGTAGTAATGCTCATCGAACTATCTGTTCGACCCTCCATTTGTTAGATGTATTTTTTAAATTAGTGACCCAACTTTTGAACATCTTGTCGGATGAAAGAGAGTCAGACAAGATGAATTATCATGGGGAGAAGAACCTATAACTTTCCATGGTTGGGATCTGCTTTTCTATGAAGGTTGGCTCCTTGACTGGGCTAAATTGTTCCATGGAAATCTGAATTAGTAGAGAAAGGAATTTTTTTGCTCACCCATTCTCCTCACATTCTTTGTAGTTTCTTTTTACTGTTGCGATGAGATGCTCTACCCAGTCGAACCTTTCTCCTGTTTTGAGGATTTGGCCTATAGGTTCTAGAATTGTTAGTTTGACGTCATATGCTTTACTTGTGGAAAAATGCACAAAGATACAATGATGTAGGTCCATTTTCCTCTCATTTCTGTTACTTTGTTGATCAACCAACCCTTGGAGTTCTTTGCCGACGTCCCCCCTATGAGGAACTGTATACAGTTATTCGATTTGATGGTTTTGTGCATTGTGGTCCCTCCATGCGGTAACCTTATAATGTGATGTATCATGCCTCTCATTATTCCCACTGGGTAGTCTAACCATAGGTGTCCATTATGATACCGACTGAGAAGGAACTTTGCTGCTTCTTTCTTCCAACTCCTGAGCTCTGCAACTTGCAGGGCCCAAAGGAAGTGTCGTATCCCGAATTTCTCAAGGACTTTCGTCTCTTCTTTCCACATTGCAGCCTCCATGGCCCATGTAGGGAAAATTTTCCAATGCTTGACCCATTAGATTTGTTCCGATTTTGCGTCGCAGATATTTTGCATGCAAACTTCCAATTCTGTTTCCATGGCTCTATCAAATTTGGTATTCGTTCGTGGCTCCACCAAGAAATCCTGGACCTGACCTCTCATCCTTGGCATACTTTTGATTTTTTGTTGGTCGGATGAGAAATTTGGTTTTTGAGTTTCTAGGGTTGAATGCTTAGCTACAAATTCACCGCTTTGAATGCTCTAATGCTTAGGTGTAAACAATAAATAAGTGAAGTCATACATGTCTTCAATATTTATAGGTGGGAGGTGAAGTGGAGAATTTAATTTAGCCAACGATATTTTCGATTCATGTGTGTTGCTATTTACGACCGACATAAATGTTTTTTGTGTGAGGGGACAACTGTGTTGACGACGAAGTGGAAGTCAACCTCGTCCCATTGTGCATTAATTACGTTGGAATAGTTTCGTTGGTATATTTTTCTGACCGAGTCGATTTTATTTTCTTGGGGAACTCTCCCAACTTGGTCGACTTTTTTGATTTGATTTATTTGGTTGATATGGTCAGGTCAGTCCTTCTGGTAGATCCAATATCTATGGTCAAACCATCCAACCAAGTCGACCTTATTTCTTTTGTCAACTTGATTGGTGTTTGTTTTTATGAAGCCATATTATTTTTGTCAATTGAATTCATGATAATCATGCTTACTTGATTTATAAACTGCTCGCTTGATTGATTTATGATGTTCACGCTTGCTTGAAATGGGAATTTCACATTTGAATGACTTGGATATTTCTCTTTCACTTGATTTTCTGGCTTGTTTGTTTAGAAATTGACGGAGGTCCTGCTTTGGCTTTGAAATTTCTCTGGATTTTTGTTTTTCTTTTCTAAGTATCCACTGTGTTGGCCAAGGACTATTTTATCTCTTCATGTTAAGCGTATTGGCTTGAAGGAGTGCTTCTTGATGGTTCAAGTATTTCATATCTCTTTAAATAACTAGTTGTCTTTCGACAATTTTGTACCTGATTGTCATAACTGATTGTTTTATTGCTTATGTTAATCTCTTTTTCTTTTATTTTATCTTTCCTTTTACTTTCTTTTACTTTTCTTTATTTTCTCTTTTTTTCTTTATATATATATATATATATATATATATATATATTTCGACTTAACCGAAGTCACCCTAAAAGGTTTTCAACCTAGTCAGATCTTGTTGGTGTCCCCAAAGAGGTTTTCACCAGCAAGTGTTGTGGCTATTATGTGTTATACTTTTTTATCCGGGCCCCATTGACCGTTTTTTGGATGGGGTGCCCTTGAAATGTTCTTAATTGAACTACTCATGATGGTCATATGTCCTTGAACACATAAGGACCCAACCAAACAATTTCTAGTTTCCACGGTTTTCCCTTTATCCGACTATCTTACATCAATACCAAATCTCCTATTTGGATTCCTTTTTTCTTTATGTGTCAATCGTGCCAATATTTTTGTTGATTCTTTTGAACTTCTTGATGTTATTGAGATAGCATCCTTTCTTCCTCCAGTTTGTTAACTTAATAGAAGCGAGGTCTTGTATTTAAGATATGGTCGAATTTAAGGACATATGCTATCCTTCCTACGTTTTCACAGAAGTGTAATGGAATTACAAATTGACGACCATAAAAAAGTTTGAAAGGAGTTTGACCAATCAATATTTTGTATATAGTCTTGTAGGCCCATAGTACTGTTAGGACCTTATCGTCCTAATCATCCCTGTCGAGCCCATAAATTTTTGTAAAGCTCTTGTCAAGTGTTTTGTTAAAGGACTCGATTGCACCATTGGCTTGTGGATGATAGGATATCATTTCCATGTGGTTGATCATGAAATTTTAAAGTAAGATATTGATTGTCCCATTGACAAAGTGTGTTCCCTGATTGTTGATTAAAGTTAAGGGACAACCAAATCTTGATACTATGTTTTCATATATAGTTGTTTCTATTGTCTCTTTTGTACAATTCTCAACTGGTTCTACTTTAGCCCATTTCATTATGTATTCGACTGCAGTAATAATATACTTTTCTCTTGTTCGCTTGTCTCTTTTTGGGAATGGACCTACAAAATTTGTAACCCATATTTCAAATGGTAATCTGGGGTTTACCGAGTGTAAGGGAATTTAGTTTTTCCACAAAGGTTGGTCCATCCTCTTGAATTTGTTACACTTCTTCACCTTTTCTTGACAATAATTATGTAAAGTCAGCCACCAGAGGCTTGTTTGAAGAATCTTTTGGGTTGTCGTGTCGACTTGAAAATGGTATCCTATAGGGCCAACATGTGCCTCACTGATTATATATTCTCTTTTGTGTTCTAAGGCAGATCTTCTTAGAATATCATCACTTCCTAGCTTATAAAGGTATCCATTCATGAGAGTGAATGGTGATGATTTTAGTGCTAATATCTTATTTTTATTTATCGGAAGATCATCATGGGACTTCCCCTCCAATTTTTTTTTCTATTTCTTCGATTTCTTTAGGAGTAGTTTCGACCTGGAATAAATGTGCATCAGGTAAGTCATATTCTATCCCCATCATATATTCTCCTATTTCAAGTCGGGATAGTTGATCCGGGTCGACATTCTTTTTACCTGGTCGGACTACTACGTCGAAGTCAAATTCTTGAAATAATAGTAGCCATCGACATATTTTTCCTTGGTGGAATGGCTTGTTTACTAGATATTTAAGCGCTTGATGATTTTTGAAGAACGTGAATGGATTTGCTAATAAATAATGATGAAATTTTTGTAGGGAGAAGATCATGGCTAAATCTTCCCTTTCTGTTTTTGAATAATTTCGTTCTGCTTTATTTAATTTTTGAATGACATATGCGTTTGGGTGCTCAATCATGTAATCGCATGGTTGTGCTAGGATTGAGCCTATAACAACGTTGTATTCATCGACATGGACATGGAATTTTTGAGACTAGTCAGGAAATCATAGTATTGACGCTTCTACAAATTTTCTTTTTAGTAGCTCAAAGGATTTGTTACATTATTGACTCCAATGCATTCAACTTCTTTTATTAGTATCGCATCGATTGGAAATGTAATATCGGAGTAGTGACGAATGAATTTTCTATAATATCCAATATTCCCAAGAAATATTTTGATTTGTTTTTCATTCACTGGTGGTTTCAAGTTGAGGATTACTTTGATTTGTGTCCATGTCGACTTTGATGAAATATTTGCATCAATATGTTTGAGTAAGATACCAATTGGTGTGGCAAAGATGCATTTTTTGATATTTAAGGACAAATGAATTTGTCGACACCTTTCTAACATCATTCAGAGCCACTGGATGTGGTCTTTTAATACGTTGTAGATTGTCCAATCATCAAAATAGATGACCATTGTTTTGTAGATGTACACCTGAAAATATTTTACCACTATCCGTGAAAATACTGCTAGGGATTTTTTTAGTCCAAATGACATCATTCTGTATGAAAATGATTTGAACTCATACAAATGTTGTTTCTTCTTGATCCTCCTTTGCAATTGGTACTTGGGTATATCCAGAAAATCCATTTGTGAAAGAGTAGCATTCATGCTCGACGAATTCGTTGATAATTTCATTTTCAAACGACATCGGGAATGTGTTGGTTACAGTTGAATTACTTAATCCTCTGAAATCGACACATATTCTTAATTTTTTTGGGTTGATATTTTTGGGTTTCACGAATAATGGACTTTCCCATTCTGATTTTTCAATAGGGTAAATAATGCCAACAACTAACATTGCTTCTATCTCTTTTTGAATGATGAGTTTGTACTTATGGGATAACTTATATGGTCATTTATTGATAGGATTAGCCCCAGGGTTGAGGTTGATTTTCATCTCCCCCATCTCTTGTTAAATATTTGTAGTAACAAGAAAAAATGTCTTGGTGATCGCATAATAGGTCAACTATTTCTGTAGTTTGTTTATCCAACCAATAGTCTCCTATTCTTGCCAATTTTGGTCGACCATCTATTGAAATGCCAAATTATTTTGTTTTGATTTATGCATCCATCCATTCTCATTCTTTGGATCCATCCAATTTCCTTTCACATTCTATAACCTCATTATAGCTTGGAGGAAAAACAGGTTTTTCTATGTCTTCCTTGGATACCAAATATACTATCTTTACATAGTTGTTTAGTCCAGGGTGACTTTTTTTCCATCAAAAGCTTTGTCCTGGAAAACTTATGTTTTCCATGTCTATCTAAAGAGTTCTTATGTTGTATTGATTATGAGTTGACACAAAGTTTCAAGTGACATCGAACCTATGTCGAATTTTTCCTTTCCTCCTTTTTCGTTTCATCATGGTTTGGATTCTCGAGAAAGTTTTTTATTTATTGTGTTTCCTCTCGCAAGTGTGCCTCTTCTGGAATGAATTCGAAGTCTCTTATAATTTTTTTTTTATTTAGTTCCAATTAAATGTGTGACCACATGCCTCTTCGATTTTGTACCACTTGTGTGGTATGTCATCCAATGTGTTAGGGAACATATGCGGCCATACCCTTTCATTCTCAAACCGGTGAAAGTGAGCCACTTGGTTGAACCCAAGTTTAAATGTTGGGATGTCAACTCTTGCTGATAACTTCTTCCCATCAAATCGTTCGACAAAATACAACGTAGTGGTATTCCATGTTTATAGGTGTGAGGCATGTGTTTTCCACCATCGGGAAACTTGACCAGCGAAGGCTTCTACTAGGATCTGTACCCTCCCCTTTTCTTCGAATGAATTTGATACTTCATCAACATGGACTGTGGAGGAATTTATTTCATTGAATTGTTGAGGGGGTCGTGTTTTTGTGTTAGTCAGAATGAGAGTTGTAGTTTGTTTTATTCTTTTCTCGAGAATAATAGGGACTGCTTGTACCGAAAAGCATGTTCTCGATTTCTTGATTGCAATTGCCTCTATCAACTAACACTCTTTTGCTTAGGATTCATAGTTCTCTATTTTCCAATTATAGAGTTTCACATCTAAATTCTGTCCCGTAAACAATGGTGTTTCAACTAAGATTTATCCTTCTACATTTGGATCAACATTATCCTTTTATTCATTCATTATTTGGTATAGTTGGAAAGCCTCCTGGTCTTCGTCCCATGTTTATACCCAAGGTTTTCCTTTTTTAGGATCCAAGGGTATGATGATCTTTGTGTTGCTTCCTTTCAATTTAATCTTATCCCTTTCGAGGGAGATAATCACTTTTATGTTTCGATCCCATGGTCTTCCTACTAATGCGGGGTATGTAGGAATTCCTTCTACCATATTGATTAATTTGAAATCGACTCTTATTGGAATCCCCATTATATAAGTTATGACATTTTTTAGTGTGCCAATTGGTTCGATGAATCTTTGATCCGCTAGTTTTAAGAAGTTCAATATTGGAACTAGTGGGGGTATTCCAAGTCGATTCCATGTCTCTTGGGGGAGGATGTTTAATAGTGATCCAAAGTAGACTACAACTTGTTTAATCGTGTGTCCATTGATTTCAAGGTTGACATGAGGATCAAAGTCATTTGTTTGTTTCTCCTATGATAGATGTCGAAGATTTTTGTATGGTATTTGATCTTCTTTATATTATATTAGAATGTTCAGGAGGTTGATCAAGCGGTTGACCAATTGTTTTTATTTTAGTAACTAAATAAATTATTCTATGGCAACGTCTTAAGTGTTTGGATTTCCTCTCCAGTTTCCATTTGGTTTATCCTGGTTGATATTTTTGAAGAACTTCATTTCTTCCCGTATTAATTTTTCTTCTTGTCGAGGGTTGGGGTATGTGTTTCAATATCCCCTTTGTCGAACTGATGAATATAGATAAATTCCTTCACCCACACATGATCTTGTTACAAAATGGAGACTTTTTTAATTTAATAGTTCTTGTTTAGGTACTGTGTGCAAGAGGTTCACGTTTCTCTTGTTCATCACTTTCTTTGATACAATTGGGAATTATTCAAGTGAGTGATCACCCACTCCACATATGTTATATAACTTGAGGTATGTTCTGTATATTATAGGGAAGCCTAGACTTATGTGGTCCTCTTTCCAACAATTAAAACAATAGAGGAAACCCTGACCACGTCCTTGACCTGTTTGTCCACGTCCTCCTCTTCCTTGATAACCCCCAAGAACATGACCTCTGTATCCATTTCCACCTCCTTGGTCGACATTCTGGTCAGTTATGTGCATGTGGTATACATAATGGATATTTGATTTGTTTTTCCCATTTAACCGTAATTATTTTGTAGAAATATTATTTTCCTCACAGATATGACACCATTTTGGTTGAGCATTTTTTATATTGTGCAGGTAGTCCCTGGTTGTGTGATTTGTCATACTTTGGCAAATATCACAGAACATTTCTAGTCATATCTTTCGGATGGTTGGATCCAATGCATCATTGAATTTGTATTAGTCCTTTGTGTTCCCTTTGCTGGAAAAAATGGTGCACTAGAGTTCATTCTTTGCGATGGACATGTTTTTTATAGACTGTTGCAATACTTTGATTTTTTCCTCTTGCATTTTCTCTATTGTTGATGAAGTCGATGATCCTTCATCATCCATCTCTATACGATGATATTTTTGCAATGCATCCTCACATGTTTGAATGTTGTACATTCACAACGGAGCTCAAATATTTTGTAGAAGTCCTGCTACATACCATTGTAGGAGGAGTCTTTCTTCTATGATGTAAGGAATTTGATTCAATAAGTCCTTGAATCTTTTGTCATATTCTCATAATGTTTTTCCATGACTTTTTTTGATTTATTTAAGATTTTTCCCAGCCATATGACTGATGTCTTCTGTCTTGAATAATGTTAGGAATTTTTTCTTTATCTCTGCCTTTAATCTTATTGGTTCTTTGTAAAATTCATGAACCAGGTGAGGGCCCTGGCTTGAAGAATGGCACTGAGTTGTGCCATATTCTTATCTTCATTTGTGATGTTGGTTGCATCCCACAATTTCTCACAAATGAACCAATGTCGTTTGGGATATCCATCTCCTTCGTATATGGGAATGTGATTGAGGCCCATTGTGGCTTTCTTGGGATTTTTAGAAACTGGGATTATTGAAATATTTTTATTTTGTTGATTTATTATAAAAGTCAATTGGGAAGTCGTTATGGTCGACTGGGAAGTATTCCAATGCTAATTTCCCTTATTCTTCTACTGGGACTATGTCGTCTGTTTGAAAAAACCTGTCTATATACTCTACAAATCGTCCTCTAGAAGGTTGTTTCGATTCATTTTCATTGTCTGTCAATTTGGAATATTCATGAAGTTAGTTTGGCAGGGGGCAAAGTTCGTGAGATATCTTATATGAAGGAATATGTCCTATGGTTTTGAGTAGTTTCTTGTGCTTCAATTAGACATGTATCTCTTACATGACCATCACTATCAGTACTTCATCATACTTTCGGGGATTGAGTATCGACATGAAGTCTCTTGTGGAGGAAGTCTGTGATACGCAAGCTACGACTTCTTGCGGAAGAATGTCGAATCACAGGTATTGAATCGTCAATTTCCATGCTATCGAATTTGTCAATTTCTTGTTGGGTGCCACTGGCTTCCTCACTCAACTTCAAACTTGCATTCCTCCTAGGAGTTGTTGGGGCACACTCTATTCCTACTCCAACAAACTGCCACGCTTGGAGAAGCTTACGATTCAAACTTTTGGGATCCCTCTCGTTTCACATCTCTTCTCATCTCTCTTTTCTTTTATCACACTCTAACATCTGGTTTTCAATTAAGGTTTTGTAGACCTGCATTCATTGTATAGTATTCCCTCTTGAATATAACGAGTTTCTAGTTTCAATTATCTTCCTCCTGAATTCATACACTCGAATTATATCATCTCATGACTTATCCAACTCCCCATCATCGGCCCAACTTACTCGAAGTCGACAATGTTAACCATTCTCACTGTTCTCATTTCTTTAAAAAGTAATCCCATGATTTGCGTGTGTATTTGAAATTAGCTTCTAAATATTCTTCCCAATCATCATGCTTTTATTTCCAATTTGAATTTGGTGGAGGATTTACCAAGAGGGGTTGGTACTCGACAATGTCTCTGGCTCCTTTTTATAACATAAACTTGTGCAATAGGGACAAAATAGTGCAAAGAAAACCGTCGTAAAATTTGTCTTTTAGAGTTTCGACTGATGATCTATCCTCAATTGCTTGTTCTTTAATGCAGTCGTGGATAATTATTTCAAACCATTTGTTCAAATTTGTTCTTCCTTTTCTTGTTATTTTGAGCATCAATTGTTCATCCATAGTGTTTTTTCACATTATATGATTGATTAAGATATTCAAATAATGCCTATGGAATGGCTTCCAAGAATTATTTGTGTATTTCTGTGAAGAACTTTGTGCATGCTTATGCTAACATCAACCGATTTCTCCTTCCATATTTTTTAATATAGTTATCAATTTTGCGTTCCCATGATTCATGTATTTCTTCCAACCTTAACATCTAAGTGCTTTTTACTTTACATGCCCAAGTTCAAAACTACCAACAATGAAACCAATGTTGTAGTTTAAGAGAAAGTGCAAGAGTGTTACCAATAGTTCTTTACACAAAGAAACATATATGCTACAATATTATACACTCACACACATAGACATACATGGAAGCATACACAAATTAGTTGGAGAACCAACAATATGCACTTTATTATGTACAAGAACAACCAACCTTTCTCTGTTACATAGTCACATATATATACTTGTGATTGCAGTTACCTATCAATTAAAACTTCTTAACTACTTGGTCGGTCGACTCTAACTGTCTATTCGATTAACTCCTATGCTTGACTTATGAATTCGACTTATTTGGTCTATTGGTAGGTCTAGTCGATAAGGCCGACTAGTCCCTACAAGACTACCTGTAAAATTAATGAATATAACCATGGAATAAAAGTATCCTACCCATCGCCATCATCCTTTAAGTCAACATCATAGGCCAAAATCAATGGACACTACATCATGAGTTTTCCAAGACATCCTACAAAGATAATCATATCTCCATACAAGATCAAGAGAAGTAGATCACACCTATCAAAATCACAAAGATGGAAATCTACACAAGCCAAATTATTAATTATGGAATGTGTTATCACTGAAATTTCGTCCGCACATGGCGACAAGAACTTAGCATCATCAAACATTAATGAAGTCATTCATGGCACTGAATTAATTTCACAGCATTCCAAAAAGGTCAAAAACTATACAAAGTAACCAAAAATTGAAGGGCGCTTTACATAAGTTTGGTGCGCGTGCACATGCGCAGAACATGAACGTACCATGCGCGCATACGCGCACGATGCATGGCTGTTGGCGCAAAAACCCGCGCACCTGCTAAAAGACGCATTTATTGAATTGGTCGGCCTCCCAACCACTTATGGATCAGCTCCCACGCCGATTTGACCCTCAAATCTGAGCTGAATCCGCATGGTAGGATGGTCAAAGACCTAATGAAGCCCTAAAGAGCCCCTTTTCACACTTCAAAGGAGTTACATAATCACCCAATGCAATGCTATAAAAATCCATGAAGAAACATCATTTTCTCAAGGAATTTCATGTAATGTTATGCTGCCTAGATTGTTTTAAGGACTCACTCCTTGACAATAACACATTGGCACCATTTCATTGAGCTATCCACCTCTCCATTGAGTGGATGTGCTTGGGATTTCTTTCACTATCATTTTCATTTTTCTTATTGTAAGGAGAGAAAGTTTGTGAGGGCCCAAGAGCCTTCCTTTGGAGGAAGAAGGGACTCATAGTCCCCTTTCTTCATTGTGCTTTGATTTCATCAATTGATCAGCCTAAAAACATTGGTGATATTGGTCTTGTTGTGTTTTTATCTCTATACCCATATGCTTATGATTTTAGTTTGTATTAGTTTAATTATTGCTTATAGTTTTGTTTTTCTTTCTCTAACTCTTTCCTCTACAACTGTCATGCTCAACAAGACCCAATTGGGCATGTAAGCACCCTTGATTTGCTTACCAAGTCGATGAAAAGGGTGCAAACAGATTGGCGACCATACTGGGGAGAAGGTATCAATTCCTCCCTCATTTGGGTTTATTTTTCTTTCCTTTTAGTTTGTTTAACTTGCAGGTGCACAAACTGGCCTTTGCCGACTTGCTAACCAGTCAATTCACAGGAGAATTGAGAGAAATTCATCCTAATTTTATTTCTCGGCCGTTTGTCACAGGTGCGCGGGTATTCCACCCCACAAACACGCATTGTGCGTGCATGCGCTTTCGTAACAACCTTTCTCTGCGTGCATGCACTTTTGGTTTCAACTCTGCTCGTGCACCTACACTCTGTGCGCCTCTATCTGCACTAGGGGCCGCACATTTGATTAAAATTTCTCATTGTAAGTTGTTGGGATGTGGGGAAGGTCTTTTTCCTTCTTAAGGATGATGTTATGCATGCTCTAAATACTGCACCACACTTAGTCCCCTCACCATATAAAGGGG
>ML778715.1:2067310-2089187 GCA_009831015.1 Picea engelmannii
GGTCAATATTAATAAGACCTTTCAATAAAATAGAATAAGGCGGATGTAAGAAGACCTAATAGAAGCTTCCGCTTCTAGAAGGATCTTCCTCTAGATGCTTCTTTTTAGTATAAATATGAGTCGAGGGTATGAGAACCCTAGCTAGGATATTATTGTAACAGAGCGCTGCTCGATTGGAGGTTGCCCCCTCGAAGAGGCCTGTGAACATTGCTATCTAATTCAAAGTGTTATTTCTGTTGCTATTTTGTATATCATTTCTGTGTATTGTGAAGATTATGCTGGATATTTTACTGTTATTCTGCCATTTCTAGCATTTCGTTTCTGTTCTGCATATTTTATATATCTGGTATCTTGCAACCAAATATGCATGTGCTATATGTTCAGAATATGGCCATTACACCCATCATTGCCCAGCATTGCCACGTTTTCGGCAGACATTAGCGGATGTACGCCATAACTTCCAGAACAACCCACACCCTGCAATGTCCTCTTCAAATATCACTGACATTCGTTATGTCACCACTTCCGTCAATGAACGTATGAGATGCCCTTGCTCTCTCTGCGATTCATTGGCTCATTTTACATACCAGTGTCCTATGATCCTTTCATACAGGAAACATCAATTAGCCCTGCGTCACCGACCCGCAGAGGCAATAATTAACATGAATTTGTCACTCGAGGATCTTCATGTCATTTCTCTTGAACCCGAAGCACTCCCAATGCCTCCATGGTTCTTAAATGACGTCTCTGAGGATTTACCCCGGAACCCCCCTAACTCTCCTGCTCATTCCCCTATGGACACTATCCACCCAACCACCACAGGTACCCCTCAGTACTTCAATATATGGTTTATGTTGAGTGAACCCTCACCATCTCCTGGCATTGCTCCCCCTGCTTCTCCATCAGGGGGAAACCACTCCATCACTGAGGTCACTCCTCATGATCCCTTATATTCCTGTCGTTTCCAATGTGATGAGGAAATACTGGAAGAGCTACACCGCCCAGACTCTCCCTGGGATGCACTACATCATCGTGCACTCTTCCTTCCACAGGAAGCCCTCATACCTCCTAACCAAAACCCCATTTACGCGATCGAAACCAAATATTTTATCCCATCCGGGCCTATCGATTGGTTCAACAATCCCATTCCTTCCCTTGACGCTTTTGAAGAAGGTAATATGGCCAACATTCCCCCCATCATCAAAATCGACATTTCCATTAAAAACGACATCGTCGAAGAAATCATCATTGGAGCTGCTTGCACTCCTCAGGAAATCGCCGCATATAAAGCCCTCTTCCAGGAATATAGGGATATTTTCGCCTGGTCATACACATAAATTCCTGGCCTTGACCCATCTATTTTTGAGCATCACATCGACACCTGGCCGAACATCACACCAGTTCGCCAAAAACAACGACCGCTACACCCATCCAAGGCCGCGGCTATCAAAGTCGAAATTGACAAATTACGTACGGCCAGGTTTATTTACCCCATCGCTTACACTTCATGGGTTTCCAACCCTGTACCCGTCGACAAAAAATAGGGCACTATCCATGTTTGCACAGACTTTCATGATCTCAATAACGCATGTCCAAAAGACAAATTTCCAATGCCTTTCATCGATCAAATTATCGACGACTGCGCCGGCCACGAGGCTCTCTCCTTTATGGATGGATTCTCTGGCTATAACCAAATTCAAATTCACCCAGTCGATCAATATAAAACCGCATTCATTACCTCATGGGGTACTTTTTCATATTGTGTCATGCCTTTCGGCTTAAAAAATGACGGCGCAACTTTCCAGCGGGCGATGACATACATCTTTCACGATCTGGCTGAAATCATCCTCGCCTACTTGGACGATCTCACAGCTCAATCTAAGAAACGCACCCAGCATCTCGATGATTTACAAATCATCTTTCAACGGTGTCACTAGTACAACATCCGCTTGAATCCTCTCAAGTTCATATTTTGCGTCACCGCAGGGCGCCTCCTCAGTTTTATCGTTTCCCAAAGTGGTATTACCATGGACCCCCTCAAAGTCAAAGCTATCACCGAAATTCCACCTCCTCGGAATTTACGACAACTTCAGAGTCTTCAAGGCAAAGCTAACTTTCTTCGGCGCTTTGTCCCAGATTACGCCATCCGCGCACATGGTTTCCTTCGCTTACTACGTCACGACATCCCTTTTCACTGGGACGACTATGCCCAACAATCATTTGACGATTCGAAAGCAACGCTTTCAAATGCACCTTTGATTAGTGCACCTGACTACAATCGCGACTACATCCTCTACATATCAACATCAGCTGTATCAGTAGTCGACGTCCTTGTCCAACTCGGAGATGACAATCGTGAACACGTCATTTACTACGTTAGTAAGAACCTCTCAGGGCCACGCTTGAAGTATAAACACGAAGATAAACTTGCTCTTGCAGTTGTCCTCGTAGTCCAGAAACTGCGCCATTACATTCTGCTTCGAACCACAAAGGTCGTCGCAGATTCCAACCCTATGCAATACTTGCTCAGTCGTCGCCAAGTTAACGGAAAATTTGCTAGTTGGATCGTTATCCTTCAGGAGCACGACCTCGAGTTCTCAACACCTAAGATTAAGAAGGCCCTCGTTCTCGCCGAACTTGTCACAGCCCTCCCCTCTGACACCACCAGTTCCCCCGTCAACACCAAATTTCCTGACGAACATCTCTTTTACATCGCTTCTGATGACCCTTGGTATGGAAACCTTCTCATCTACCTACGAACTCAAAATTTCGGTCACCATCTATCACGAGATGATCTTCGGCGTATCCGCCATCAGGCGCCCCACTATCTCCTCATTGGAGACATCCTATATTGACGGGGCGTCGACGCCATTCTTCGTCGTTGCCTGACTATTGACGAGGCCAACAGAGTCTTAAATGACTGCCACAACGACGCATGTGGGGGCCATCTTTCGGGTATATCCAGAACTCAAAAGATTATCCGAGTCGGTTAATTTTGGACTACCTTGTTTCATGATTGCATTCATGCCGTGAAACGATGTGAGCAATGTCAGCTCTACGCCAACAAAGCCCGAGCTCCCCCTGCTCTTCTTCACCCTGTCATTACTGCAGGCCCTTTTTGTAAATGGGGCATCAACTTTATGACTTGTAATCCCCCCTCCAGCAATGGTCACAAATACATTGTTGTCGTCGTTGATTACTTCACCAAATGGGTCGAAGCTATGCCCACTTTCAACAACACCGCTGACACTGCAACACATTTTTTCTTTAATCACGTCATATCCCGTTTTGGAGTACCACTCCAACTTGTTTCCGATCATGGGAAACACTTCGAGAATGAGATCTTCATCGAACTCTCATCTCAGTTAGGCTTCTCTCACGAGTTTGCCTCACCATATTACCCTTAGTCAAATGGACAGGTCGAGGCAGTGAACAAAGTCCTCAAGACCATGTTACAACGCACGGTTAATAAACATAAAACCAATTGGCATCATATGTTATTTTCTGCGCTATGGGCTTATCGAACGACAGTAAATACCGCTACTGGTTTCACGCCATTCCATTTAGTCCATGGGGTCGAGACAACTCTTCCCATTGAGTGCGAAATACCCACCTTATGCACCGCAATTGAGCTATTACCTGACACTGCTCCAATGGAGAAACGCTTGCTGAACTTGGAGTCACTGGATGAAGATCGTCGATCTTCATTACAGAACAATGAGGCAGCTAAAAAATGATCCAAGGCTACCTTTGATCGCCATGTCAACCTTCGGTCATTCCGCGAAGGCAACCTTGTCCTAGCTTATGATATCACTCATGATACCTTTGGCCACGACAAATTCGAGTCACTTTGGCATGGCCCTTACATCATCCAACATTGCCTCACCAAAGGCGCATACATCTTGGCCTCCCTCTAAGGCCTCTCGCTCAAGGAACCCGTCAATGGGTTATACCTCAAGAAATTTTATGCTTAACAATACTCATTCTATGTTAGGTTATTTCAGTTCTAGTGTTTTTAATCTTTTTTCTCCTCCCCTCTCGTCTAAACTATCCTTTGTGCTATTGAAATATGCTTCCTCCACCAGCCTACCACATTGGTTACACCGACGGCGCCAGCCGTTGGACACAAAATCTCGCTTCGGCTGCTTGGGCTCTCTACACCCCCTCACATGAAATGCTACATTCAAGCGGCATATGTTTGGGACCAGCAACCAACAACCAAGACGAATACACTGTGGTCATTGGACTCCTAGCCGACGCCTAGCGTCATCATATTCACCACCTTAGCATCTTCCTCGACTCTCAACTAGTCATTCTCCAGCTCAACAATGTATATCGTGTACACGATCCGTGCCTCTTTTGTAAATACCTGCAGGTTAGACTGTTATCTTGAAATTTTGATTCCATTACATTTACACATATTCCAAGACAATTGAATCAAACAATAGATGAAATAGATAACATGGTGTTAGATTGGCATATATCACATCAAGCTACACATACATAAACATCTCCCAAAATCCTGTCACAGCATATAGATAGAATAGACATCATCATAATCATCAACACAAAAACACATGTAGACAACATCAGGATCTCAAAATATATATACTCGTATATATATAAAGGCCCATCAGGCCATCCGAATGTTTACATACAAAAAATACATGTATCCGCAGGCCAGTGCAGCACCTCGGTACAAAAACGGGCTCACCAGCCTATAAACAACAAAAAGATGTACATCATGCACCACTCATGGTGCCTCTATCATGCCCCCACCTTCTCCTCCCTCAGGAGGAGGTGGTGGCCCACCACCACCTTCCCCAGGCGGTGGCGGAGGACCACCCACAGGACCCTCCTGCCCCGGCGGCAGCGTCCACTCGTCATTGCGGCAAGCACAACTGCTCGTCGCACTATAGCCCGCCATGGTGGCGGTACTCCTATACACTGCTCCAAGAACCCCTCATCCTGGATACGTATCCACATGCCCTCAGTCACGTCCTGTAAGACCATCTCCAGACGACGGCGTATGTCATAAAAATCTACTCCGGCCGCCGCCGGAGGAGCGTGTGATGGACCCGCATTAGGGTCATCGAACCGATGCCTCCTCGTTGCCCTCTCAGGCTTAGCAGGTCACCCCGCGGCATCATCCCGCTGACGTCTCTCTCCCTGTGGTCGTCTCTCCGGCTCTCACTGAGCCTACAGTCTCTGCATCTCCACCTCGCGCCCACGAGGTGCCACATCTGCATAGGCAAAAAACAACAACACATAGTATCAACATCTATATCACATACATATGGACTGATATCTCACAAAACAACATAAAATCAAACACATGCACAATGCTAAGCATACCTCGATGATCAAACACCTCCCCCGGAGGAAACACCATGTCCGGGTCACCCCGAAAGTCAACCCCCGCATAGGGGTACCGCAGTACTACTTGCGGCATCTGCCGCCATATCCGCGCCGCCTCTGCTGAAAAGTAGTGGCCACCTTCGCCACCACCGTGGCGAACCAAAACTGTAGACCACCGCCTCAATTGCAGCTCTCGTGCCCCCGACATATCTAGTAGAACTCTCGGGCGCAACATCAACACCCTCTCCAAGAAACAGGCCACTAGGATGGACCTGAAAGCAAACTCTCCTCCATCCATGGACCGACAACGGTCCAACTGTGCCACCATCCTAGTATGCAACATTAGTCCCCAAGCGAACCGCTCGCCAACCAACACTCTCTCCAGCACCAACAGTTGGCCACCACTAATCCGCTGGGTCGCCACTAACCCATATATCCAAACAATCATCACCACTATACAACAATGTGCCAGGGAGTCTATTGCACTGATGCTCACCACCGTCCCAGACATAAAATCTGGGCCTGAGCAATATCTCTGACCAACCTCGGCCAACATAGTAGTCCTTGGCATCACCGACTCTGCCGGTAGGGGCGTTCCCCGAAAGGGGAGCCCAGTCAAAAAATATACACCCTCCACCGCCGTGAAGGGGATCTGCTCTCCTCGTACAAGGAAGCAGTGCAGCTCCGGACTCCACATCTGGAGCAGGAATTGTAGTAAGTACTCCTGGGACCATATCAACGGGCACTCAAAGAACTTTAGCAACCCACAGGTTGCCAAAGTCGCCCTCACCCCAGGCCCCTCAATGGCCACAACATCTCGCAGATAGGCCCAGTCTCGCTCTCGCCACTACACTGGCATCGTCACTATTGGCCACTTGCACACAACACAGAGTCCCATATCAGCTCAGATACCCATCAACAACATCAAAACAACTCGATTTTTACCCTGCAACCTTGCCTCATAGGCGCGGTTTTTATCACCCACAGGCACGCACACATGCACGCTTGTTCATTACACAGGCGCACATTTATGTGCGCCCATTCATTGCACAGGCGCGCCCCTGAGCGTGCCTGTTCACCATACAGACGCACACAGGTGTGCGCCTGTCCAACCCACAGGCGCGCACTAATGCGCGCCTGTTCAAAACACAGGCACGCCCTTCGGGCGCGCCTTAAATTCCCCTTACCACGCACCCATGCACGCATATTCAGTGTACAGGCACGCACGTATGCGGGCCTTCCACCGAATCGTTCGTGCATGTGGGCCCACATCCCATAAAAAATCCCATCAAACCCTCTGTACGACCCTTCATACCTACCCTTCCCACAAATTGAAACCCTATTTCTATGCAGGATGATCAGACCACTAACCTGATACTCGCAGAAAGTCGATTGGATGCCTCGTCCTCCCCCAATCTCCAAATATCCTCTGAAAACTGCTCGTCCAGTCACTATTGCAGTAGGTACAAATGAGGTGGCAATGTGGGCCCTACAACTATATATAGGCCTTTTGCCAAACTTCCACTCACCATTCCGAGAGCCCAAGGTGTCCATTTTTCAAACCGTCTTCAGCCACGGGATCAACATCCCGCCACCTACATCATAGCTGTCCCTGGGTCACTTTTCATCCCGAGCCCCCAGGGCGCCTTTTTTCCATATCATGGTCAGGTATGCACGCGCATTGTCACATTTGTCCAATACATGCTCATATCTTTGATTCTCTTTAGATATTGTTCACTTTGGGTATTTGGTTGTTATGTGCACAGGTACTTGCTCATCGGTCATCGACATCATCCCTTCAGGTATATATTCAACACTGGCATGTAGTCTCTCCCGTTGTATTGCATTTACATTTCCAGTCACACCCGCTGATATTGGCCTTTAGGATCCTCATTCCCGGCTCTGCAGTACCCACACCTCCATTTGCATTTTCGGTACTGTTACCCGGTAGCATTCTTACCCACATGAGTTGTCCCATTCATAGAACCTTTTGGCACTTATTGACACTCATGTTGTTCTTCATTACCCTTTAGGGATGGGAGTCCCGATAGTCTTTCATCATGTCATGAATCAGCCACATACTCCTTCTCCTCATTTTGCTAGCTTTCCGTATGGACTCCCAGGTTATCTCTTCACGGTTCTATTTTTCACCTGCACCTCCTCAGTATCATGAACCCTTCATTTCATCCACCATCAGTTTTCCCATCTGCGAACCTCTCTTCATTTCACCTACCTCCTACAGAAACTCACCAATGGGGCCCCCACCCTTCATTAGTTTTCCAAGAAATTCTTCCCTCCCTAGGGCACTCATTTTACACTGGGGCACCCGTTTCTGTATTTGTACATTTTTTTCCAAAACATTATTCGTTATTTATTTGTACAAACACCTGTATTTCCAGTCTTTACATTTTCTTTTGTCATCACCATTGGCGACTTGCTTCATTTTGGCCACACGCAACCCATGCCACCCTTGGTTGGAGTTTTACTTATCATCTTCCCTCACCGGCATCGTCCATATCTTCAGAGTACTCCACAGATCACTTACCTCTACCCTCTGAACTTGTCCACCTTGTCCTACCTTTGGCACAACTTATCGTCGGTCTTGTCGTCCCCCTGACACTCGACCTTGTTACATGGTTGCGGCCACTTTTCATCTCATACATCCTCCAACCAAGGGCAGTCTTGAGTCTTCCCACTTCTTGACTTCGTCTATGTACCTCTGCCACTGACTCACCTCAGTAGATTCCACGAAGCCCTTTGCTTCTGGGAGTCACGTCCCCCTTTTGTCGACATCAACACCATTTTCCAGAAGGGCGACAATATCTTGATTCTCATTCTCTATTCAATGAGAGATCTTGGATGGCACAGGGTGAAACACCATTGCTCCCTGCTGTCGTTGGCCCCAATAACATTCAACGCCAACACTTTATCATGTTATGGTGGGTCTTACTTTGCGACTATTGCAGTTATTTCTATCATTTGCCGAAGACCTTTGAACTGGGTAGGGCCATCAATGCCCACATCATCGTCGATACTTATTACCGCGATCATTGCCTATTGTTTAGAGTATGTTCCTTTGCAGAATTGTCTTCTACCTTTATCATCACTGCCCCCGAGGGCACTGCAGTTGTCTACACCAACACTTCAGTGATCTTTTTTCAGAGTTACATAAACACGAGCATGGGGCATGCCCGCCTCGTTTGTACACAGTTTTCTATTTTTTGCACACCTCTCAGAAGGTTGGGTCCTACCAGTTCCTTTTTTCTCCAACGGATCGCTCTAAATGGTCCCACTATTGCTCTCTCTTACAACAACATTCTCAGTAGAAGAAACATTGATGGATTTCGGCTATACGTATGCTCCTAACCTCATCCATCAGGGGGCATCTGTTATCACTGAAATTTTGTTCGCACATGGCGACAAGAACTCAGCATCGTCAAACAATAATGAATTCATTCATGGCACTGAATTAATTTCACAGCATTCCAAAAAGGTAAAAAACTATACAAAGTAACCAAAAATTGAAGGGCGCTTTACAGAAGTTTGGTGCACATGCACATGTGTATACCATGAACGTACCATGCGCGCATACATGCACGATGCACGACTGTTGGCACAAAAACCCGCGCACTTGCTAAAAGGCACATTTATTGAATTGGTCGGCCTCCCAACCACTTATGGATCATCTCCCAAGCCGATTTGACCCTCAAATCTGAGTTGAATCCGCATGGTAGGCTGGTCAAAGACCTAATGAAGCCCTAAAGAGCCCTTTTTCACACTTCAAAGGAGTTACATAATCACCCAATGCAATGCTATAAAAATCCATGAAGAAACATCATTTTCTCAAGGAATTTCATGTAATGTTATGCTACCTAGATTGTTTTAAGGACTCACTCCTTGACAATAACACATTGGCACCATTTCATTGAGCTATCCACCTCTCCATTGAGTGGATGTGCTTGGGAGTTCTTTCACTATCATTTTCATTTTTCTTATTGCAAGGAGAGCAAGTTTGTGAGGGCCCAAGAGCCTTCCTTTGGAGGAAGAAGGGACTCATAGTCCCCTTTCTTCATTGTGCTTTGATTTCATCAATTGATCAACCTAAAAACATTGGTGATATTGGTCTTGTTGTGTTTTTATCTCTATACCCATATGCTTATGATTTGAGTTTGTATTAGTTTAATTCTTGCTTATAGTTTTGTTTTTCTTTCTCTAACTCTTTCCTCTACAGCTGTCATGCTCAACAAGACCCAACTGGGCATGTAAGCACCCTTGATTTTCTCACCAAGTCGACGAAAAGGGTGCAAACAGAATGCAATGCTCATTGTATATGAAACAATCCATGCAAGTCCATCAACAATCTATAAACATGAGAACCTCTCTCATACCCTTCAAATCCACTGAAAACTAAACCAACATGTGCTAGGTCAACACTCTCATCCCGAGAGAATCCTAAAATAAAAGTAGCATAATGGGAAACTCCCTCTATCTAAAAAAATCCATGGGAAATTCCCTCTATTAAGAAAATCAATGGGAAACTCCCTATGTTTAAGAAAACCCATGGGAAACTTCCTCTTTTTGAGAGAATGTATCAACCTTTTTTCTTTACAATACTCTCATTAGCTCCAAAACTAGAATCAATATCAACATCATCCTTCATAAAAGTATCACATCTCTTATCCAATGGATGACTCAGAGTCATAAGAAACCAATGCAACATGACTAACATATATCCTAGGAGGTACACTTTCCCTCACTAAATATTTGGGTTCTCATACATGCTCTTGAGCGTCTTCAAGACTGGAAGAGCCATCCAACCTCTCACTTAAATTTTCACATGCCATTAGATCAACAAGTAACCTATAAAGGCCACACTCTCTCACCCCTCTATCCAAAGTCGACAGATTAGATATACTACAATCATTGATGATGTATTGTTTTCCCTCAAATGCAACTCTCCATTGTACATCTATCATACATGACACTGAAAGGAGATTCTTTCTCAAATTATGAACCAATAGAATATCACTCCAATCAAGAACATCACTTTAAGGAATCTAAAAAGAAATGGATCCAAGTCCTCTCATAGGTAAGTGGCGTCATCACCAAGATCCATAATAATACCTCCCTCTAGATCCTGAATCCTATTGAATAAGGACATATCATATGTCACGTGTCTTGAAGCTCCACCGTCCACATACCATCAAACCGTTAGACACAATTTTAGAAGATAAACAAGAATCTATTGAAAAGGAAGTCTCCAACTAAGTTAATCTTCTCTACACCTACTACAGTCCCATTTCCAACCTATTTCACACCCTTTCCTTTATTCTTTAGTGGACACTAGCATACATAATGTCCCATCTCATGACATTGGAAGCACATCATCTTACTCAAGTCTCTTCTTTCCTATATCTATCACCTCCTTATTCTTCAAGAGTTTCTTTCTACCCTTATTCATCTTCTCAACAAGTCAATACAATATACTTCCCCTTGTTGATTTGAACAAGACCAAAATCTAATTTATTCTTGCACAAGTTCAACCCAAATATTTGGAAACTTTGGTATATTTTCTTGAGCACAAACACCGTTAATAAAAGGCATCCATGAAGGATATAGTCCCTTTATGGAAATTGACACCATATTTTTATCCTCAACAACTGTACCAATGGAGACCAACTAATCCTTCAATTTACCACTCCTACTCAAGTAGCTCACCATGGTATCTATATTTCTCATGAGAATGATTGAAAGAGGGTTTTCACAAGAGCATATATCGAGAAGCACAAGAGTTATGAAATAATTGAATCAAATAATCAAACATTTTCTTACATGTCTTCTTATCTGAAATGTGTTAGATGAAATAATCCTTCATAGAATCAAGAAGAATTCTCTTCACTTTGGCTTCCTTCTTCAGTGAGCAGCCAACTATGATGAATTTGTAGGTTCTAGAATTTTCTTCTCAACACACTCCTCAATATCGACCTCCTCCATAAGAATATGAAGCCTGAGCTTCCATGGAACAAAATTGGAAGCTCCATCCAACCTGTTACACTCTTTGAGACTAATATTCACCTTACACATCCTGAACAAGTCTCAAGTGCACAAAATCCATAATATATATGAAGTAGAAACAACCCTTCCAAGGGTCAAGGTGATTCTCTTTAGAAACCTAGGGTTTAAAACCCCACAACCTTAACAAAGTCAAGTACCTCTCCCATGAAATCTACAGCTGAAAAACAAGCTCCCTCTTCCTTTAAAGTGATCTTAGCCATAACAAGCTCTAAAACCATGTTGAAATTTTCCTAAATTGAGTTTTAAAGAAAAAAAAAAAATCACCTCTTGACTAAAGGTTTCACGGATCTTAACCCCAAAATTTTCAGCCTTAGGGATATTATGAAATAAAGCATAAAACAACAATTGAAAGAGAACAATATTTCACTTTCTAACAACCTAATTTTCTAGGAAATTGAAGGAAAAAATATACCAAACTATACTGATAAGTTTTAGCCCTCTAGGGCGACTTATCCCACATAAAACATATATACAAATTTACTTTTCCAATAGTTATAACACAATAAGATGACATATATAGTGGAAACAAAAAACCCTTATATTCTTCAATGATGATGTCAAATATCTCAACAAATTTCCCTTTTACTTATGACAAATAATCAAGACATATATAGTTGTAAATAACAATACATGAAGAACACATATGGTTGAAAATCAAATCTAGAAATTGCACGAGTTTTGGACAAGTGAAAACTTCATTAATATGCTCAAGTTGAAGTTCATGTACATACCATAGCCTTCTCTCAAGGCTAGTGCAAACTCACTAGTTCTCCAAAACCCTAGCTAGAAAAAATAATGAAAACCTTAGCTCGAACAAGGAGCTCTGACAAGCAATATTCACTCCAACAGGTCCTCCAAAGGAAGACATCCTTATCTCTTCTTATTCTCCACCAAATACACCCTAGGATTTTATCAAAAAATCTTAATCTCAAACCTCCAAGGTATAAACCCTACCCCTAGAATTCAAATATTCTATAGGATAATCCAAGAAACCTTAGTGACTCCGAGAGAGAGAGAGAGAGAGAGAGAGAGAGAGAGAGAGAGAGAGAGAAGACTAGTGCACACTCTTTTCTATGTCACATCTCAACACAACAATGAAAACAAGATGTGTGAATGATCTATTAATGAGAATGACTCTCTCCTTCCTCTATTTGTGTGAGAGGTAATGGAGGCCAACAATATAGTTTTGGGCCCAAGCCCTTAGAATCAACCTACAAAAGTCACTTGTAGGCCTACACAAGTGAAGTGCTAGACTCCAAGGGTACACATGTCATGCTCCAAGGTGATTTCATGCACAATAATGGATCCAAGATGATGTAGCTACACAAGGTATGTCCACATCTCTTCATTATATGCCTCCACTAACTCCATTTATCTTCCTAAGAAACATACTCCATTTGGTTAGTTTCCCCCTGTATGAACATTGTCGCAATCTAGGTGCCCCTGAGCCAACTTCATGCCTCCAAATAATAATCCAAGCTATCCCATGTTGTCTAGATCCTAATTCCATCCTCTAAGATTCACAACACTCCTCCTCCCAAGTAAGGCGATTTCCAAGCAACTGAACTCTCCATATGGCCACAATGAAGGGCATCCACCAAACTATTAAGAAAACTTGAACATCTGAGGAAAGTATACCAAGCCAACACATAACTTAGGTCAAGTGACTACTGAGCATGCTATATCCACCGTACAAATCCATCACATACCATCTCCCATATGCCATTCCATATCAAATCATCTGAGGGATGCATATCAAACATGTACTCCAAATCTCATGAAGCACCCCAAACATGGTGTAAACACTTTCAAAGTAACCCAAAAAACAAAAATATTCTCTTATTTGATTTGGTTACTGCAGAGGTTGATAATAGGAATATAGTACAAATACAAAATCATTGTGGTTAACAATACGACATGGGAGTGCAATTATTGGATATACAATGAGGATTTGATTCTAACGTTGTCCCACTGGGGTTCACTTAGTATATTTATGGCATAGAATGTGTGTTTGTGGGATATTAGAGAACACCTCTAATTTTATTTCTACCTCCCAAAATTTAAATGTTAATACCCCCTCCCAATAATGTTTCCAAATAAAATAACTCCCTATATATGGATTAACCTATATTTGATTCCATTATTGTTTTGGATGGCAATAATTTATCTATATGATTCATCGAAAAGGTCATTTCCCTCTAATATTTATTTATTTTCACTTCAGACCTTTGATCATGAGTAGTATGACTTCATAGCTCAATGATTTATGTATGCGTAATTCAAGGAAAATCCTTCAAATGTCTCCTTTGGAGTTATTGATCTCATCTAGCTTCAATATTTTATTATGTGAGTTGTATTTCCAAGCCTAGGGTATGTGAGATACAAACGAAATTAGACTAGATCTAATGGAAACCCCCATTGGTTTGTGAAAGTACCATCTCTAAAGTGATAAAGACATTTTTGCGGCGATAGTGGGCACTGCCTCTGCAAATGACATTGTAGTCACAATGGGTACTTCTTTTATCCAAGGTCTCTATTTGGGTGACAACACAACTTTTAATAGAATATTCCAAACATATGTTTAAGGGTGAAAAGGAGGATCTTAAATAGAAGAAGTCTATTAATATGAACAAGGATGAAAAACACATAATCGTAGTAAGGGAAGACCAAGTGAGCAAGTATGAAGCTCTCCTCTATGCCAAAAATGCATATACCACGAAGAGAAAAACAACATAAAATGTCAAATTGTTAGGATCCCGCCCTAACTCCCCCAACTACAAGGATAGGTCGTTACTTAATGTATGGTGGCCATATCTAATAAATAAGGCCCACTTGGTAGTTAGAGAAATCAATAAATGTATGGTTGCCTTATTAAGAATGATCCACTAGTTAGTTTTTGTAGTCTTAGTAATGAAGGGCCACTACGTGGTTAGGATTTTGGTTAATTAGAAACCATTTATTGTAGTAGAAGCTATATAATTAGGTCCCAAGTGATTAATATTGTATTGGATATTTTCTCAATTAGAGGTTTCCCCCTCAAAGAGGCAAGTGAACGTTGCTTCCTATTGAAAATATTAATAAAGGTGTTCCTATTGTTTTTGTTTCAATACTTTGGTTATGTTTTATTTGCTTTCCAAAGTTACATTTTTTCCTATATTGCTGTAACATTTTGTTCCAACAATCATGGTATACTGCAAGTGGTATTAGGTCTCTTTCATGTGCCATCATGCACCTAAGTTTTGGAATATTTTGAGGCCTATAGATGTGTTATGGTGTCTTTAAACATAGATATATGTTGCTCAACATGTAGAACTATAGCTGGGGAAGCATACCTATAGGGAATACAAGTGTAGTCACTTGGTTGGGCACCCTTATACACCTTTGTTGGTATTTTTTCTAGTAGTATCGCATCAGACAAAATTTGTCTATGGATTTAATCTTCCATGTACCTTTAGGTGTATCGAAATCCCTATAGGTGCACCTAAAACTAGATTTTCATAAGCCTCTTGACCATCTTGTTGGTTTAGTACACCGAGAACAACACTCAAGGAGATCACACTTGCATGCCAAGGAATTGGTAATATGGATAAGGGTATAAAATATGCTCCTTAGTTGGTGCTGTGAAATATTTGACTAAGTACTATCATTGGAAATCCTTAGATATATCAAATATCTATAGAACTTAACACTCTTTTGGCTATAGGATCCTCATAAACCCATCCTTTGCAAAATGGGAAGTTCAGAAAACAATTTTGTTGGAATGTCAAGAATTTGTGAAAAATTCTAGGCCTAACAAGTACATTTGTGGGAGACTTGTTTAGAAATATTTCTTGTGTGATATTAATTGCATTAATATAGCTCCCGTGTAACTTTTTTTGTGGGCTTGACAATACCATTGTTTGTGATATATCTCAATAGACTTGTCTCATGATACTGATTGCATTGATATAGCCCCTGGGTAACCTTCGGGTTGCACTCATGGTCCCATGACCCACACTCAAAATATGACTCCATGGATGAAATAAAAAAATAGTCCAAACCTTCACTCATAAGTGGACCTAATTCAGACCAACATGACTATAGTCAATGGGTAACTCTTGCTCCGTTTTGATAAAATTGAGAAACTCAAGGGTAAGCATGATGCTAACGAATTCTTCTTAGGTGAAGTCCCTAGAAACGGTAAGCACATTTCTCATGGAAATTTTAGTGGTGGTGGCTCTAGAAACACCAACTCCATTACTAAACATTCCCCCATATGATACATCTACTCTTACCTCATGTCAACATGAATGAATTTGATGGGTCTCATTTGACATGCTGGGTTGATAAAATATAACACTACTTTTCCTTACATTCTATAGAGGATGACATATTAAAACGTTAAATATGATTTCTATATATAGATTGAGAGCGTTGGTAGTGGTGGCAATTGCATAGGAAAACCTCTTTGGGATACATTGCTTGGTAGTAGTTTGTGAAAGCCTAATTTAATCTCTTTGTAAGTGATACCAAGTTTTTGGGTCAACTTACCAAATTGCATCAAGTAGGAACATTGTTTATTTCAATTTCTTGGCACTCAGAACATAAAATTTTTCTGATTAATTTTTCGAGCAATGTTTTATCAATGGTCTTAAGGAGGAAATAAAATCCCAAGTTGAGATGAATCACCCTAAAACCTATTTGGAGGAATATAAACTTGCTTGATGTGTAGAAGTTGTGTCATATTCCTAGTCCAAATTCCCCACCTTTGTTCCACTCCCACACCCTGATATTATGCCTCCCCCATATCTTGCTCCACCCCTCAAGGTCCAAAAGTTGACACGGGTTGAAATGGAAAACCATCAACTCAAGGGTCTTTTCTATAACTATGATGAAAAATATTTCCTAGGGAATAAATATAAGGATTTTTTTATTATTAATGGCCATTTCTAAGGACATTTTTTATGGTGAATATAGCTGGGTGACTCCAAAGGAAATCACACCTCCTATGGAAGACATTCCCAGTCTAGAATAGAATTCTAAAGAACCCTAAATCTCCCTTCATGACTTGATCAACATTTCATATCCTCAAAAGTTAAAGTTGGTCAACTATACCAAGAATAAGAAGGTGACTGTCTTAATAGATAATGGTAGAACACATAATTTCATCCATTATCGCATTGTTGAAGAAATGCAATGTTATATCCATATCCATGTTGTTAAAAACTTCCAAATAATGATTGCAAATGAGGGATCTATTGGAAATGTGGCAACAAGTATGAAAATGTGAAACTCCAAATGGGTGACTATTTCTTGAAAACCCTCATGTTTTCCATTGAAATGGGTGGATGTGATATTGTTTTGGGCGTCGAATGATTGAGAACATTAGGCCCCATCACCATAGATTTCCTGTAGTTATACATGAGTTTCAATAAGGACATGCATTTCTACTCTCTCAAAGGTCTCAAAATGGGTGCCCTATAATTAGTTCCCACCATATGGAAAATCTTCTGAAGAAGTGTCATTCAGGCATTATTGCACAATTTCATGCTATTCAAGTATTTGAGGATGATTCATAGTTGGTTGATTCAGAATTGCAATTTTTTTGGACAAACACCAACAAGTATTTGTACTTCCCCAAGGACTCCCACCCTCATGTGGTGAGCATGATGATTGTATTGCATTGATATTGGATAGACAACTACCCAATGTGTGCACATACCACCATCCTCTTTTGAAGAAAAATGAAATCGGAAAGAAAATCCACGTGCTATTGGTAGTAGGTGTGATATGTCCTAGCACCAACCCCTATTCCTCTATTGTTGTCATGGTTCTTAGAAAATAAGGTGCTTGGCACACATGCCTCAAATTTTGAGCTATTAACAAACTAAAAATCAATGATAAATTTCCCATTCTAGTCATTGATGAACTCTTGGATGAGTTACACGACACTCATTTCTTCACTAATATTTATCTTCATTCCAATTATAACCAAATTAGAATGAAAGAAGTTGATATATTCCTAAAAAACTACTTTTCACAGACATGAAGGCCATTGTAGGTTCTTGGTGATTCCTTTCGGTCTTTGTAATGCACCTTTCACTTTTTAGAGCCTTATGAACAAAATGTTTTGACTCCTTCCATGCCATCTTGTCCTTGTATTTTTTGATGATATATTGGTCTACAACAAAACTTTGGATACCCGTGTGGCACATGTGTATCAGCTCTCACAACTCCTCCACAATCACCAATTGTTCCTCAAACATTCAAAAGTGATTTTGGTGTCTCAGAAGTGGAATATTTGGGGTACATGATTATCAGTGGGGAGGGAGTATGGGTTGATCCTAAGAAAATCCAGGTGATGAAAGAATGGAATTTCCTGAAGACTCTCATAATTTTTTTTGGATTCCTTGGACTCACTAGTTACCATAGGAAGTTTGTGCAAAACTATGGTAAAATTGTAGTTACCCTCAACATGTTTCTCAAGAAAAATTCATTTAGCTAGAATGATGCTATATAACATGCTTTTCAAGCTTTAAAATAAACTATTTGCACTACCCCCATTCTTTCCATGCTTGAATTCAATAATAATTTCATCTTGGAATGTGATGCCTCTGACAAAAGTGTTGGGGCAATGTTCATGCAAGAGGGATTCCATTTGACCTTTAGTGGTATGAAATTGTGCAATAACACTTGGTAAAATCAACCTATGAATAGGAAATGATGTATACTCTTCATGTAATTAATATGTGACATATTTACCTAATGGGGCATTAGTTCTAGATTAAATCAAGCTGCCCCATGAGTTCTAGATTAAAACAAACCGCCCCATCAGTTCTAGATTAAAACAAACCATTACAATTTGAAATATTTCTTGGAATAACAGTTGTTCTCCCCAGAGAAACAAAAGTGGGTTAATAAAATGTTGGGCTACAATTATGAGATCCTCTACAAAAATGGCAAGGAGAATATGGTGTCTAATGCTCTATATATGGAAGTATAAAGAGGAGGGATCCCCATTTTCTTTATCTTTTACAATGCCCGATTGGATGGTGGAAGTATATCCAAAGTGGTTAGTGGATGCCAAGGTGGTGCACATTCCATAATAGCTACATGCCGACTTCCATGCACATTTGTGATACAATTGGAAGAATGATGCCTTATGCTATAAAAGGTGTATTTTTTTGGTCTAGAATTCAACATTTAAATATTGAACGTTAGTTGAATTACATTCTTCTCCCTCGGCAGGTCACTTAGGGTTTTATAAAATATATGAATGGATAAATATTAAAATGTTCCTTCTGTTTGAACCCGTAAAGGACTATAGTAAAGGATTGGCCTAATTAAATATAGAACGTTAGTTGAATTACATTCTTCTCCCTCGACGAGTCACATAGGGTTTCATAAAATATATGAATGGATAAAATGTTCCTTCTGTTGAGGCCATTTTGGAAAAATGAAAGCACTATCTGAACCAATGTACTATCCAAAAAAATTGATCCAATGGATCGATACATGACTAAAAATGTGACATGGGAATCAATCATGATCCTCAACCAATTTTCTCATCTTCAACCTTGATGACAACATTGCTTGTTAAGGGGGAGGGCATGTTAGTGTCCCACCCTAAATCCCCTAGTTATATACAACCTGAGTTGGACTAATAGTTAAGAACATGTGTTTCCTTCTAAGAGGTCACATGTTCAAATCCAAAGGGGGGTAGGGTATGTATACCTCTGTAGACTTTACCAGTAAAATCACTGGGCGGAGGGGGTCTCATACACCAATTTGGTGTCTGGCTTGGCCGTGACCTTAAAAATAGGTTATTATTATTATTATTATTATTATTATTAATGTATAATGGACATCTCTATTAAATAAGGCTACTTGGTAGTTAGAGTGTGTAACCAATAAATGTAAGGTGGCTTCATTAAACAACGTCCATAAGTTGGTGTAGCCTCATTTATGAAGGCTCACTTGGTGGTTAGTATTTTTTTCAATTATAAACTATTTATAATATTATAAGCTATGGCATAATTATGTGTCAGGAAATTAATACTATATTGGAGCTCTAGTCAATTGAAGGTTTCCTCGTGAAAGATCCAAGTGAAAATTGCTTCCTATTCAAAAAAACAATAAAGGTCTGCATATTGTTGGTGTTTAAATACTTTGGTTTTGTTTATTTTATTTCTACAATCATATTCTTGTCTATATTTCCCCGAGATTTTGTTTTAGTGATTTAGGTACACCACACAAATAGAGATAGATCAAGCAAGGGAGAAAAGTATAGAAGAGGGAACAAAGCTACCAAAAACGAAGAAACAAGAGGATGTTGAAAAGGGCATGGAAGAAGAATAAGTAGAAAGGAACAAAGAGATATAAAGCACAAGTAAAAAACGTTGTCGTGATTAAGACCTTGCAGGATTAAGACAGAGAGAAAAATGATGAACACCAATCCTTTAATATAGTCCTTTGTTATTTTCAAGAGCATGTTACAATTGAATTAAGACTATTACGATTATTGTGACTATTATGAAGAAGGTTGACTAGCCTGTTTCTGTTGCATTTATGTACTAAGCATATGCATTTGGATTTTTCCATCTATCTGTACATATGGTTTGTTAAATATTTAACATGCATGTGTGTGCCTTCCATGTTGTTGTACAATACTTGATATTTCTCCATGTTATTAATGTTTTCCCACATTTTTTATTCCTTTTCCATAGTTGACAATCTATGGATTCTAGTTTCCACATATTTTGTTACCTTATGCTTGTCAATACCAATTTGTTCATTGGGTTGTTATGATTAAGTATGATGTTAAAGGAGTCTCTGTAGGAATGAATGTATAAGTTTCAATAGATTTTCATCCTAGCGTTGCATCCGAACCCACTAGATATAATATAGTAGAACAAGCATTGTTGGTTTCTTTTTCAATATATTTAGATCTAATAAGATAAACATTATTATTGAAAATTTTCAAAAATGGAGATCTACACACATCTTTAATAGTTGATGTGATGCAGGATCATCGTGTCAGGCGCATAGAGGCAGGAACATTCAACATGTGTGAGTTCTTCCAGAACTTCGACGTGGGCGGCTACAACGGATTTTGGGATCCACCTCCACTCAGCGCCAGAATTCACTTTTTGGGGCACGCTTGAACCGGTGCCGAATTTTACCTTGTGAAGCAAGTTTTTGAAATTTGAAAACAGAGTAGGAGTTTCCACTTTGGATCTGGAATGCAAATGGACTTAGATAGTGTAGGATGAATTTTAGAGTAGGCAAGTAGCTAGGGGAAACCCTAGAACCATTTTTGAGTTATGTAGAAGTTTACACACCCAGTGAGAAAGGGAGTTGGAATACAGAGAAAATTTAGCTGTAAGAGAGAACTGCGAGTAGCAGGAGAAAAAAAAATGCTTTTGAGTTACTGTAATTTTGAATGTAATATTTATCCATTGGGCACTTATGAATAGAACAAAATGGAAAATTGATCCAAATGTGTTGTGCTTGGACTATGTGTGTTAGAAAAACAGGACCGCGGAGCAATAAAATAAAACAAATGCAGAAACAAAACACAGAAGACACACAATACAAGAGAGACACAGATTTACGTGGTTCACCCAGTGTGGGCTATGTCCACCAGAGAAATTGCCAGGTCCTTCCTTTATTATTATCCAACAAATGAAGGGATACAACTTACAAAAAAACCTACTGTAACTTCCTCTTCTTTCTCTCACAGTATCCTCTCTTAGAATACAATATTCACCATCATCCATATCTGCACTACATTTCCCTCATAAAAGAGGGTTGTCTTCTAGGGAAAAAAACCCTAACATAATCTCTACCGTTAGATCTACGACCTTATAATGAACGGTCCAGATTTACAATGAAATTACAATATACTTTTACAAGGCAATTTTTGCTTCTGGGGCTTCGCCCCTGAACCCCCATCGGGGGACGTTTCCCCTGAACCTCCGCTGGGGGCCCACTTGCTCCCAGACCCCCCAGCCGGGGGGATATCCCCCTCGGACCCCGCAGAGGGGGTACCCCCCCTCTTCACTCCCCCGCGTGGAAGAGTGTACATACTTCTAGGGTGTAAATACTTCATGGGGTATAAACACGGCTGGAAGCAAGGACCTCTGAATAAGGAAGATAATCAGGCTCCACAACCAACAATCTCCCACTTGGAGACTGATCTCAATAACTCCACTGCTGCTGTATATGATGGACTTTGAACCTTCTTGGACCTGGCAAATTTCTCATATTCATCTTCATTCTTGAAGATCAACTGAAACTAAGCAAGAAATCAGTTTCTCCCTGGTTACTCCCTTTGTTAACATGTCTGTAGGATTCTAGCTAGTGTGTATCTTTTCCAGCTTCAATTGTCCATCTTCCAAGGCGGATCGTATGAAGTGGTACCTCAACTGTATATGCTTAGTCTTCGAATGGAAGGCTGAGTTCT
>ML778715.1:2112341-2122681 GCA_009831015.1 Picea engelmannii
AGAGTGAACTTTGCATTATGAAATCTCGATCCCCGAATTGCCGATGAAGCCTCCTGGCTGCCACGTGTCCATACAAATGAACGGTCCAGATCCCTGCTTGATTAACGGTTGCGATCAAATCGCGAAATCGCATATCGCGATTTTGGGGTTTTCAATGTTAAGTGATTTGGATATTTCAAACTCTCGATTGCCGATTCTCCGATGGAGCTTCCAGGCTGCCACGCGTCCACATGAATAAACGGTCCAGATCCCTGCTTGTTTTTAACGGCTGCGATTAAATCGCGAAATCACATATCGCGATTTCGGGGTTTTCAATGTCAAGTGATTTTTGCATTATGAAGTCCCGATCCCCGAACCTTCGATGGCTTATCTCGCTTGCAACTTCTCCAGATTTGACGGCTATTGTTATTTCGAGAAATTTGAATAAGATCCTACGGTCACTGACTCTTTTCCTCCCGATAATTGCTACGCTGCTATTCATTGCTATTGTCATCACTGCAACCACAACTGTTCTTGCCATTAATGAAAAGTATACGCTAATTTGCTTTCTGTTATCTGAAATTGCCAACACGTTGTCTCAGATAGAGACACAAAATTTGTTGGTCACTTTTGGAGGATGTTGTGGAAGAAGATGGGGACAGATTTTTCCTTCATCTTAGCTTATCACCCTCAGACAGATGGGCAGATTGAGGTGGTAAACAGAAGTTTGGGAAACTTATTGAGAAGTATGGTTACTGAACACCATAACCAGTGGGATCAGATTCTGCCACAAGCAGAATTTGCATACAATGACTCACCAAACAGGAGCATTGGGAGGATCCCATTCCAAATACTCTATGGATTGCAACCCAAGGGAGTGTCTGAGTTAAGGGACTTGGAATAGGGAGAAATCAGAAGTGTTGGAGCAGAGGATTTTGCTGCTGAAATGCATAAACTCCATAGTCGGATCAAAGAACAATTACAGAGTTCTAACCAGAAATACAAACATAGAGTTGATCAACATCACAGGGAACTTCAATTTTAAGTGGGAGATCAGGTTTTAGCACATCTCAGGAAGGAAAGGTTCCCTAGGGGAACATATAACAAATTGAAGATGAAGACGATAGGACCCTGTAAGATCTTGAGGAAATTTGATGCAAACGCCTATGAGATCGAACTGCCAAATGGTGTGGGAATTTCACCCATATTCAATGTCTCAGACTTGTACCCTTATAGGAGAGATGACACAGAAGGGTTAGAAGATCAAGGAAAGATTCAGTGGGAGAAACAGATGCCTGTAGCAGAAAATCCGTAGATGGAGAAAATTGTTGATCAAAGGATTGGCAAGAAGACCAAGAGGAAGACTTATTTTGAGTATCTGGTCAAATGGAAGGGGCACCCAATTGAAGATGCCAGTTGGGAAAATGAATCTGCTGTCCAGAAGCAGGGAAAATCAGTAGAGGAGCTCATGGACAGGAGTCCATGAATTTTTGTCAAGGGGAGTATGATGCAGGAGCATCGTGTCAAGCGCATAGAGGCGGGAACATTCAACACGTGTGAGTTCTTCCAGAACTTCGACGTGGGAGGCTACAATGGATTTTTGGATCCGCCTCCACTCAGTGCCAGAATTCACTTTTGGGGGCACGCTTGAACCGGTGCCGAATTTTACCCTGTGAAGCAAGTTTTTGAAATTGAAACCAGAGCAGGAGTTTCCACTTCGGCTCTGGAATGCGACTAGACTTAGATAGTGTAGGATGAATTTTAGAGTAGGCAAGTAGCTAGGGGAAATCCTAAAATGATTTTTGAGTTATGTAGAAGTTTACACACCCAGTGAGAAAGGGAGTTGGAACACAGAGAAAATTTAGCTGTAAGAGAGAACTGCGATTAGCAGGAGAAAAAAAAATTCTTTTGAGTTACTGTGATTTTGTAATCTTTAGCCATTGGCCACTTATGAATAGAACATAATGGAAAATTGATCCAAATGTGTTGTGCTTGGACTATGTGTAATTTTCTGTTTTATAAACAAGTGAATGGAACTGTGAGATTTTGGCAGTTTCAATTGTTTCTCTTCATTTGGAGCTCTGCAAGGTGTGCATCGAGCTAGGAAGGAATGTTGTGGTATTGTTTTTCTCTTCACTGGGAGCTCTGCGAGGTGTGCATCGAGCCAGAGAGAAAACACCGTGAACCTGAGTTATCGAAATCCCTTAGACGCAAGGAGTGTGTGGGAGATCGAAGTCTGAACCAGATAAAGCTCAGAAGGGATAACACTTTGGAAGGTGTTGTCGAGACCAGGAACTCATTCCCTGGAAGGAGCGAAGATTGAGTCTTCGCAGACTTAGAAAATATTCTAAGTCAGAGTCGAGTAAAATCTCAGGAAGGAGAATGCCCTTGAGCATTGGATCACTGTGGGGATTCCCGTGGATCATCCAATTGGAAGGAGGAGCACAGACTTTAACGCTGCGTAGATCCATGTGAGGGGAGTTCAAAGATCTGAATGGACGGTGGAGAGTCCTCGAGGAGGAACACTGAAACCTCACAAATCGTTAGATAAAGTGGAGCTGGAAGGAGGTTAGGTGAGGGCTACTTGACATCCAAAAGTTCAGGAGGAACAACGACCATTGATCTCGGATAGATCTAGATCGTTGGTTTAGTTCGCGAACTCGGGTATTGCCAACCAGAGGGATAGAGGCCTTGTCTTTCAAGATCCCGAGTCACGAGATCGCGAGATAGCGAGGGCTGTCCATTTCACGAACTCGGACATCGCGAGCTGGGAGGTAGTGTTCATGGTGCTTCAAAATCTCGAGTCACGAGATTGCGAGATAACGAGGGCCATCTGTTTCACAAACTCGGATATCGCGAATCGGAAAGTGGAGCCCCTTATTTTTCAAACCTCCGAGTCACGAGATGGTGATTTGATTTGAATCGTCGAGCACAGGTGGATCTGGACCATTGGTCCACATCGCGATCTCGGGTCTCACGAGTTGGAAGGACGAAGGTCTTGGTTTTCAAACCTCTGAATCGTGAAATCGCAATTTGATCTGGACCGTCGACTACAGGCGGATTTGGACCGTTGATCCACATTGTGATCTCAGGTTTCTCAAGTTGGAAGGACAGAGGGCTTGACTTCCAGAACCCCGAATTGCGAAATAGCGAGGTCGGGGCATTTCGCGAACTCGGGTATCGTGAGTTGGAAGGGCAGAGTTTTTGCACTGCAAACCTCCGAGTTGCGAGATCGTGAAATAGCGAAAGGCGGGAAGGATAAGGGCGCGGTCACAACCCTTGGTCTTGCACGGTGGGAGCTCATGCTTGGCGCTTGGAAAAATCCAACTGAGCATTCATGGAGTGGACCTGTGTGTTCGTTTCGAAGGGTTCCAATTGGAACTGAAAGAGCCATTTCGGCTCCCGAACTAGAAGATCCTGACCGGGAGGTCACACAGCCCTGAGGAGGGATAGGGGGTCTACATCATGATGACACATTGCAGTTCAAATAATCTTAAATATGTCTCAACAAGATTCCATGATATATAGTAGTTCCACTCATCAAGTAAGAGGAAATGATGTAAACGATATTTTAGGTAGTTTATTTAATTTGTATTTTTTTGAAGCTAATGTGTCCTTAGTTGTTAAATATGTGTTTAGGTTTACTCCTTTGAAAGCATTCAAGACCAATGTTCAATGTATTAAATCTAAATCTCATCAAGTGGTAATTTATAATGTTTGATCTACCGTGTCACGCCTAATGGACATGATGGAGTGTTGTGATAGAGAATTATTTGAAACTATGTTCAAGATGAAATTGTTAGATACATGTGCATATGTAAGTGCATGCTATATTTCTCTCCTTTGTCTATTTTACTTTCACATTTCACTTGCATAGTCTATTGTTATATAATTGAAATATCTCTTGACATATGTTTTCACTCCTTTATTCCCCATGTCATTAGCTTCCCCATCAAAATGTAGTGTTCATTTTCCCTTTTTTGGTTATAGCCATAGTTACATGGTTAAAACTAATGACTTGGAATTTCTCAATGATTTTGTTAGTTACAAGAAGGGTAATCATACACCTATAACTTAGGAGCATGCTCCACCCAAAATTAGTACCGCAAGTGAAATGCCCACTTCATGTTTGATCCAACATCCATTTTATCACCAAACTTATGTTTACCACTAACACTACTCTTATTGTGGAATTGGAATGGGCTCATAACTTCAAAATTTTGAGCTTTAATTATTTGACCCACTTGTGTTTCTCTTCTTGTTTATGTATAGTTGTTGTGTTTCAAACCCTCAAATTTTGTTGCTTACCACCTTTTTTCTTGCTAAGAGGTTAGTTTATAAGATTTGTATAAAACCTAAATTTGGTAATGTAATATAAGAGTTAGAACTATAGGATCCAAAATCTAGTAATGTATAGGGTTTTGTTACATAGTTCAAATCCTTTGACTCTGTGTTAGGATATGACCTCATACAAATGACATACATCAACGAAAAAGTGGGTGTGAAGTAACAAAACTCCATTGCAACACAATTCAAGTCAGTAAATGGTTGGACACATATAGTTCTATTAGGAATAAGTCTAAGAGAAGCATACTTGAGATAAAAAAAAAAATCTAAAGTTTGACATCACGGGTCCATCATAATCGCACAAGAGCAACAAATTTATTGGTAAATATAGTGTCAATAAGAAGGATGAGTGAAAAATATTCCTTATCGTAGAGGGGTTAAATTCAATAAGTAAAATAAGGGTAGGTAAAACAAGAAGTGAGCATGTGCTCCATGGTGCCACTTTTATGGGGAACATTTTGCAAGTTATAAGTGCATAACCATGCTTATACATACAATATAATTAGGTAAAAATGTCAAGTAACTAGTTTCAATCGGTTAACTATGATTGTCACTAACAAAATTACAAAAACATGCCATAGTTTAATGGATAAATCCTTTGACATGGAAAAAATGTACAAATAAAATGAAAAAGATTACAACAAAACTCATAAAACATGAATAATTTTCTTTTTTGAATCATATGGACACAATAATGATCTAATTACATTCGAAGGTAACTCCTCTCACATTTCATTGGACATTTTCTTAGAAGTAATGAAGGATATAAACATGAAGATAACCAAGGTAGGACAAAAATTTGGATTCAATAATGGATATTTCTATTGCCCAACTCGTCCTTTTTTAAAAAAAAATTCAACATTTTAACACATGCAAAACTCAAAAGTCCAATCATAATCTATGGGTGTCATAACAATCTTTTCTTATGAACCTCAAGGATTTGGATTGCTGCATTTTTGGTTTTGAGTTCATCATTCCACGGCTCCATTATGATGGAATTGATTCCAAATTTGGTGATCTTATTGGCCAACTATTTCTTGGCTTTAAGTTTTGGCACTATCAAGGTTGTTCCAAACCAATGACAAGACATATGTTTGGCTATGTTCAACCATGGTACATCACATCAAAAATAATGAAACATATGAAGTGGCGTAGATTAAATCAAGTCCCAATCGTACGAATTCAGAGGAAAACATCAAATTTTATTATAGGAAAATTGCAAGGTGCTCGTTACATCTCCCACGAGGGTGGGGCCAAAGTGATGCTTAAAGCGCTTTCTCCAAGTAGGCCACTCCAAATTTCAAGTTTATAGGATGCTTTTTATTGCATGATTGTACGACATTTAACCCATTATACTCTCCAACTTTTTCAACTCTCCTCAACCAATTAAGTTTAGATGTTATTAAAAAAAACATGACCCTAAAAAATACATGACCCCATTAGTAGATGTTACTAAAACTCCACTAGTGGTAGCTTCTATGATCATTATAAGGTACACAACTTTTTTGCATATACTATTTAGGTTGAAATCCTTTTGGTCTTGGAGTAAGACCTAAAACTGCTTATGATTGGTTAAAACCTTATCTTCCTTAGACATAAGGAAACATGTTAATGACCCAATACTTAGAAGCATCTAAAAGGAGTGAAAGTCTACCCTCTATCCCCTTACAAACCACCAATAAGTTATTTTAGGTGGTGGGGTTATCCTTTAATAACAATGAAAAATTAACCCACATTTATGGATAACGACCAATAATAACTACTCTCATTATCACTTAACAACTAAATTATCATAAATTTTACCACCTTAAAAAAATTACATATTTAAAGTTATTTATTTATTTATCCAATTATATACTTATTAATTTATCTATCCAAATATTATTTAAAAAAATTGAAAAAATATTTTCAAAATCTATTTTTTACTATTATTAATATATCTTTTAAATTAATTTATAACTTATTTAAAAATTAAAAAAATCTTTTAATAATATTAATTACTTTGTATCATCCATTAAAATTTATGAAATTGTTATATTTTTTACTTCTAATTATTAAATTGCTCATGCTTTGCATACTTTTCTAAAAGAGTTATCGTTCCAGTACTTTTCTAGAAGAGTTATTATTCCAAAAACCACAAAAAGTCATTACATCTTGTTTGATCATTGTATTAATATGTTCAAACACAACTTGCAATAGATAGTACTTGAGAATTTATTAAAACAATTCTCTTTGAAAGATGCATTGGGTTGACTTTGGTCAACTATATATGTGGAACCTTCTCATTGGGTGGATTTACTATTTTTCATTTAAACAATTGTGACAATGTAGGCTATGCACGAGATCGTTTCATGCAAATGCTCAAAACATCATCTCTAAGAAGATGCTATATTTTCTTGATCCAATCATTGTATCAAACTATGTCCTTGGTCTCCAACACAATACAATAGGGTATAGGGTTAGGGAAGTTTTTAATTAATGCAAATGCACTTTCAAAGCATCGGTGTTAGAAACTAAGTAGTTCATTTCTAAACATGGGGTGATAAACTTATTTAAAGCGTTGATGTTGGTCTTATGAAAAACATTGTTACCGTGTTTTAAAGGGATATCATGCAACAATCTTACTCATATGAGGAACTATGTCAAAGATTCCTTGTAAAGGTCAAAGATTGGACCATAGCTCTATAGAGAGGCCAAAATTATTCATAAGTTAGGGTTTCTGGTTGGTAACCCACATTATGTTTGATTTAAAGATAAATTCAAGAATGAAAAACTTTTTTTAGTTGGATGGATTACAACAATTTTCATTGAGAAAGAGCCCTAAAACACTAAGATACACTAATATCTTAGTTTAGTGTTTTTTTATGTGATGTAACGTTAAAGCTCATTGAATTTGCAAATCACATTATATGTAATATGATATTTTTCCTTTAGATTAATCAATGCTAGGCCAAGCTTCAAAATCAATAGAGAGTGTTGCATTCTCCAATCGTGAATACCACAAACGCTTATGATGTAATGGTATGTGAGGTTGATTCAAAATCAAATGAAGGTATTGATAACTCACTTAAGGAAAATACATCATGTTTTGATCAGTTTAGCACTGAAGAAGAAATTTCAAGAGACAATATAAACATAAATTTTGCAAAATATCCAACATGTGATTTTGAGTTCAAATCAAAGGATGACAATGAATTGAAGAATGAAGAGAGAGAGACTGGTTGTGAAAATAACTTGTAGGAAAAGGGAACATCACAACCTGATATAGTCAACAATGCAAAACAAATTTCAATTTATATAATGTTGATGATCTCTTTATCACTAATTCCACTACAAAATATTTTTTAGTTTTCAGATATTTTGATGGAGACCTTATCTATGACATCGATACAAAAGAATTAAGTGTGGATATGAAACACGCTCATTTAAATTATGTTAGTAAATTTCTTTCGGCCCCATAATACCAATATTTTGATTTTGATGACTCTATCTGAGGGTACATAGAAGAAAACCAAAACAAAGTTATACATTTATTATTTGCACTACTCTTCCTTGTTATAACTCTGATATTAATGGAGATGTTAAGAGTATGATTTATAATAATATGTATGGGAAATCAAGGGGTTATAATCAAACCAATCCATTGTTACCTCCTTATATGTCCCTTGTACATAAAAGTGAAATCATTGAGGATGATAAGGGGAAACAAGGGATGTAAGATATATTATTCATTCATTTATTTAGATAGCATCCATTGTTAATGTTTATGCCATTATTATAGTTCTTTGCATTTCAATAGATAAGAGCATCATAAGAAGAAGATCACTGAGAAATACACATTCACAAGAGACACAACATTTATCTTGGGAAACCCTTTAGGGGAAGAAAACCCAGCAAAAACTTTCTTATCATAAATAGCTTATACAATGTTCAAGAGATAACTCAAACCAATACAGATAGTCCTCCCCAAGAGATGCGCCACTCTTCTTATCCTCTCTCTAACTGGTATTTGCAACTTGCCTCATAAGATAATGAGCAAGTGAGTTGTGTGTTAGAAGTGAGGCGCTAGCCTCCTATATATACAAGACTGGCACGTGTGAAAGGGTTTCACTGGCAGGGACGACCTCTCACTCTGGGTGGGTAAACCCACCTTTAAATTAATTATGGGTCTCAATAATAACTGCTGGGGCCGACTTCTTATTCTGCCCATTATAATTGTTCGTTGACCAATCCGCAAAAGGGGATTTGGTCCTAATACAATTACCGACATGATTAATCCACAATGGGGATTAATCTTAATAATAAAATAACAATAATAATAAGAATGCTCTTCGCAGTTACATTATTTCAACACTCCCCCTTAACAAGAAGGGTATTCTTCATCATCATCAAGCGAGAGAGGTCTGCATCATCAGTGGCATCAGGAGGACAGTATTGTCAATATCATCTTGAAACATTGGCTAGCATATTTACAAGTCATCAGAAGTTTTCTTCATCGACAACATCATCATTCTCGAAAGAATGCTATCATCATCTGCATCAAATATGTATCAGTAAAAAAATGATACCTCATCATAGCACTAGGCTGGCAGTACTACACTGGCTCAATGTCACAGTTGTTAAGCTGGTAGCTCAGTGTCAGTCACATCTTGCTTTACGTCTAACAACTAGGTTAGAAGCAAGGAATATCATCATCTCGCTTTACATCTAACAACTAGGTCTGAAGCGAGGAATCAAAACGTCATGCTTTACGTCTAACAGCGAGGTCAAAAACATGACTCATCTTGCTTTACGTCTAACAACGAGGCCAGAAGCAAGGAACACATCAACATCTCGCTTTACGTCTAACAACAAGGTCAGAGGTGAGGAATCATCTTGCTTTACGTCTAACAACTAGGTCAGAAGCAAGGAATCAACAACGTCATGCTTTATGTCTAACAACGAGGTCAGAAGCAATGAATCATCTTGCTTTACGTCTAACATCGAGGTCAGAAGCAAGGATCACACAACGTCATGCTTTACGTCTAACAGCGAGGTCAGAAGCAATGACTCATCTTGATTTACGTCTAACAGCGAGGTCAGAAGCAAGGATCAGACAACATCATGATTTACGTCTAACAACGAGGTCAGAAGCAGTGACTCATCTTGCTTTACGTCTAACAGCGAGGTCAGAAGCAAGGAACATATATATACTCCCCCTTTCAGGGAGGGTCCTTTTGGACTATACCAAGCTTATCTCGAAAGTGTTCAAACTTTACATGAGATAGAGTCTTAGTCAACATGTCAGCAACCTGTTCATTCGTGCTAATGTACTGGAGCTTCAAGGCTCCTCTCTATACCATGTCATGGATGAAATGATAGCGGATCTCTATGTGCTTCGACCTATTGTGGAATAAAGGATTCTCTGTCATCTTTATGCAGCTCTGGTTGTCACATAGAATCACGGTTTCTCTCATCTCCAAGTCAAATAGGCCTGTTAGCAACTTTCGAAGCCATATATCTTCGCAGCTAGCAGAACATGCGACAATGTACTCTGCTTCCGCTGTGCTGAGAGAAATACCGGATTGCTTCCTACTCTACCACGAGATCATGGCTGATCCCAAACTGAAACAACATCCGGAAGTGATTTTTCTGTCTGCAATGCTTCCTGCCCAATCTGCATCAGTATAACCACTCAATGTGAAGTCATGATCTCCATCATAGCTGAGACCATAATCCATTGTACCTTTAAGGTACCTCATCACATGTTTTGCAGCCACTAGGTGAACACGTATGGGCTCTACCAGAAACTGACTCAAGGTGTTCACTGCAAAACAGTTGTCTGGTCTGGTGTTCATTAGGTACATCAACAATCCAATAATTTGTCTGTATAGTGTGGCATCTATCAAATCTGACGAAGTATCGACCAACAACTTCAGCTTTGCTTCCATGGGAGTATTCATGGACTTGCATTCTAGCATGTCGAATCTCTTTAATATTTCGACCGTGTACTTCCCTTGGTTAAGGAAGATTCT
>ML778715.1:2122731-2137652 GCA_009831015.1 Picea engelmannii
AATCTCTTTAATATTTCGACCGTGTACTTCCCTTGGTTAAGGAAGATTCTTTCTGGACTCTGCCATACCTCAAGGCCTAAGAAGTAATGCATTAGACCAAGGTCTTTCATTTCAAATTCTGCGGCAAGTCTCTGTTTACATTCGGTGATGAGATTTTCCTCTCCAGTTAAGAATAAGTCATCCACATAAAATAGTAATATTACTGGTTCATTATCCATAATTTTGAAGTAGAGATTTGAGTCTGCTTTACTCTTGGTAAAGCCCAAGATCGTCAAGAAGCTATCTATATGGCCATACCAAGATCTAGGATCTTGCTTCAATCCATATAAGGATTTCTTCAATCGACAGACATGAGACTTCCTGTCTTCAACCTCAAATCCTTGGGGTTTCTCTATATACACTTCCTCTTCGATAACACCAATCAGGAAAGCTGTCTTCACGTCCATCTGGTGCAGCTTCCATTTCATCTTGGCAGCAAGAGCTATAATGGTTCTGATCGAAGTGTATTTGGCCACAGGAGAAAATGTCTCTTCATAGTCAATACCTTCCTTTCGGGAAAAGCCACGAGCGACAAATCTTGCTTTATATTTCTCAATACTTCCATCAACAACATGTTTTATTTTGAAGAGCCATTTTGATGATACCACATCCTTACTTTTTGGTTTGGGAACTATTTCCCATACATCATTCTTTATTATGGATTGGTATTCCTCTGTCATGGCATCTACCCATTCCTTCTTTTGAATGGCCTCTTCAAAGCATATAGGTTCTTCATCAAGTAGATTGCACATCAAAGCCGTGTAACTAGAGAATGGCTTTGGTCTTTTCACCTGTCTCATGGTTCCTTCTGGAACACCGTACTTCTCTCCATCTTGAATAATCTCTCTTTCCCAAGCAGGATTTCTTTTATGGGAGAAGGTCATTTGAGGAGGTTCTTGAACTTCTGTTATATCATGATCTTCAGGAGTCTCCTCATCAGGGGAAGTTATGACTTCCCTTACAAGTTCTGCAACTCTGGGAACTTCCCTCACGGATTCTGTAGTCTTGGGATTTACAGGTTCCTCTTCATATACTTCTTCAAGCTGGCATCTTCTCGATTTCTTAAGTGTTGCTTCTTCATCAAAGATCACGTCCCTGCTGATCTCAATATGGCGGTGACCAGGTATGTAGATTCTGAAGGCCTTGGATACCTCACAGTATCCCACAAATATTCCCTTCTTTTCGGAGGGTTCCATCTTGTTTCTTCTCTCTTTCAGTATATGAATAAATATTAGACAACCAAATATTTTGAGATGGCTTACCTCTGAACTCTTTCCGGTGAACATTTCTTCTGGGGTCTTGAACCCAAGTGCAATATGGGATAATCTGTCTTGCACATTGTTTTCACCCTTTTCGTCGACTTGGTGAGCAAATCAAGGGTGCTTACATGCCCAGTTGGGTCTTGTTGAGCATGAAAGCCGTAGAGGAAAGAGTTAGGAAAAGAACAACAAAACTATAAGCAAGAATTAAACTAATACAAACTAAAATCATGAGCATATGGATAAGGAAATAACAAACACAAAAATACCAATATCACCAATGTTTTTAGGCTGATCAATTGATGAAATCAAAGCACAATGAAGAAAGGGGACTATGAGTCCCTTCTTCCTCCAAAGGAAGGCTCTTGGGCCCTCACAAACTTGCTCTCCTTACAATAAGAAAATGAAAATGATGGTGAAAGAACTCCTAGCGCATCCACTCAATGGAGAGGTGGATAGCTCAATGAAATGGTGCCAATGTGTTATTGTCAAGGAGTGAGTCCTTAAAACAATCTAGACAACATAACATTACATGAAATTCCTTGAGAAAATGATGTTTCTTCATGGCTTTTTATAGCATTGCATTGGGTGATTATGTAACTCCTTTGAAGTGTGAAAAGGGGCTCTTTAGGGCTTCATTAGGTCTTTGACCAGCCTACCATGTAGATCCTGCTCAGATTTGAGGGTCAAATCAGCTTGGGAGTTGATCCATAAGTGGTTGGGAGGCCGACCAATTCAATAAATGCGTCGTTTAGCAGGTGCGCGGGTTTTTGCGCCAACAACCGTGCATCGTGCGCGTATGCGCGCATGGTACGTTCCTGTTCTGCGCATGTGCGTGTGCACCACACTTCTGTAAAGCGCCCTTCAATTTTTGGTTACTTTGTATAGTTTTTGACCTTTTTGGAATGCTGTGAAATTAATTCAGTGCCATGAATGACTTCATTACTGTTTGACGATGTTGAGTTCTTGTCGCCATGTGCGGACGAAATTTCAATGATAACAGATGCCCCTGGATGGATGAGGTTAGGAGCATACGTATAGCCGAAATCCATCAATGTTTCTTCTACTGAGAATGTTGTTGTAAGAGAGAGAAATAATGGGACCGTTCAGGGCGAGTCGTTGGAGAAAAAAGGAACTGGTAGGACCCGACCTTCTGAGAGTTGTGCAAAAAATAGAAAACTGTGTACAAACGAGGCGGGCATGCCCCATGCTCGTGTTGATGTAACTCTGAAAAAAGATTACTGAAGTGTTGGTGTAGACAACTGCAGTGCCCTCGGGGGCGGTGATGATAAAGGCAGAAGACAATTCTGCAAAGGAACATACTCTGAACAATAGGCAATGATTGCGGTAATAAGTATCGGCGATGATGCAGGCATTGATGGCCCTACCCAGTTCAGTGGTCTTCGGCAAATGATAGAAATAACTGCAATAGTCGCAAAGTAAGACCCACCATAACATGAGAAAGTGTTGGCGTCGAATGTTATGGGGGCCAACGACAGCAGGGAGCAATGGTATTTCTCCCTGTGCCGTCCGAGATCGCTCATTAAATAGAGAATGAGAATCAAGATACTGTCGCCCTTCTGGAAAATGGTGTTGATGTCGACAAAAGGGGGATACGACTCCCAGAAGAAAAGGGCTTTGTGGAATCTACTGAGGTGAGGAAATGGCAGAGGTACATGGATGAAGTCAAGAAGTGGGAAGACTCAAGACTGCCCTTGGTTGGAGGATGTATGAGATGAAAAGTGCCCGCAACCGTGTAACAAGGTCGAGTGTCAGGGGGATGACAAGACCGATGATAAGTTGTGCCAGAGGTGGGACAAGGGGGACAAATTCAGAGGGTAGAGGTAAGTGATTTGTGGAGTAGTTTGAAGAGATGGACGATGTCGGTGAGGGAAGATGATAAGTGAAACTCCAACCAAGGGTGACATGGGTTGCGTGTGGCCAAAAAGAAGCAAGTCGCCAATGGGGACGACAAAAGAAAATGTAAAGACTGGAAATAAAGGTGTTTGTACAAATAAATAATGAATAATGTGTTGGAACAAATGTACAAATACAGAAAACGGGTGCCCCAGTGTAAAATGAGTGCCCCAGGGAGGGCAGAATTTTCTTGGAAAACTGATGAAGGGTGGGGGCCCCATTGGTGAGTTTCTATATGAGGTAGGTGAAATGAAGGTAGGTTCGCAGATGGGCAAACTGATGGTGGATGAAATGGAGGGTTCATGATACTACGGTGGTGCAGGTAAAAAATAGAACTGTGAAGAGATACCCTGGGAGTCCATATGGAAATCTAGCAAGATGAGAAGAAGAAGTATGTGGCTGATGCTCGACATGATAAAAGACTATCGGGACACCCATCCCTAAAGGGTAATGAAGAACATCATGAGTGTCAAAAGTGCCAAAAGGTGCTATGAATGGGACAACTCATGTGGGTAAGAATGCTACCGGGTAACAGTACCGAAAATGCAAATGGAGGTGTGGGTACTGCAAAGCCGGGAATGAGGATCCTAAAGGACAATATCAGCTGGTGTGACTGGAAATGTAAATGCAATACAGTGGGAGAGACTACATGCCAGTGCTGAATATATACATGAAGGGATGATGTCGATGACTGATGAGCAAGTACCTGCGCACATAACAACCAAATACCCAAAGTGAACAATATCTGAAGAGAATCAAAGATATGAGCAGGTATTGGACAAATGTGACAATGCGCATGCATACCTGACCATGATATGGAAAAAAGGTGCCCCGGGGGCTCGGGATGAAAAGTGACCCAGGGAAAACTATGATGTAGGTGGCGGGATGTTGATCCCGTGGCTGAAGACGGTTTGAAAAATGGACACCTTGGGCTCCAGGAATGGTGCGTGGAAGTTTGGCAAAAGGCCTATATATAGCTGTAGGGCCCACATTGCCACCTCATTTGTACCTGCTGCATCAATGACTGGACGAGAAGATTGCAGAGGAGATTTGGATATTCGGGGAGGACGAGGCATCCGATCGACATTCCGCGAGTATCAGGTTAGTGGTATGATCATCCTGCATAGAAATAAGGTTTCAATTTTTGGGCAGGGTTAGTACGGGGGGCTGTATAGGGGTATTTAGGGGGTTTTGAAGGGGTGTGGGGACCACATGTGCGGGCGATTCGGTAAAAGGCGTGCATACTTGTGTGACTATAAATGGAACAGACGCACATGGGTGCGCGGTAGGGGGAATTTAAGGCGTGCCCTAGGGGCGCGCCTGTGAGTTGAATAGGCGCTCATCAGTGCGCGCTTGTAGGTTTGATAGGCGCGCACCGATGTGCATCTGTAAAATGAACATGTGTGCATGAGGGCACGCATGTGAAGTGAACAGGTGCGCATTGATGCACACCTGTTTAGTGTACAGGCGCACATATAGGCGTGCTTGTGTAATGAACAGGTGCGCATGGGTGCGCGCCTGTGGGAACAAGAACCGCACCTAGGAGGCAAGGTTTGAAGGGTAAAAAAATGAGTCTTTTTGACGTTTTTGATGGTTATCTAATTTGATATAGGACTCTGTGTTGGTTGCAGGTGGCCAGCAGTGACGATGCCGGTGCGATGGTGAGAGCGAGACTGGGCCTAGTTGCAAGATGTTGTGGCTATTGAGGGGCCTGGGGTGAGAGCGACTTTAGCAACCTGCGAGTTGCTAAAGTTCTTTGAGTGCCCATTGATACGGGCACAGGAGTACTTACTACAGTTCTTTCTCCAGATGTGGAGTCCGGAGCTGCACTGCTTCCTCGTGCGAGGAGAGCAGATCCCCTTCACTGCGGTGGAGGATGTTTATTTTCTGACGGGGCTCCCCTTTCGGGGAGCGCCCCTACCGGCAGAGCCGGTGCTTCCCAGGACCACTCCGCTGGCCAAGATTGGTCGGAGATACTGCTCAGGTTAGGACTTCATGTCTGGGACTGTGGTGAGAATTAGTGCGATCGAATCCCTAGCTCATCGCTGTATAGCGACGATGATTGTACGAGTATACGGGTCACTGGCGACCCAACGGATTAGTGGTGGCCAGATGCTGGTACTGGAGAGAGTATTGGATGGCGAGCAGTTCGCTTGGGGACTGACGCTACATGCTAGGATGGTGGCATAGTTGGACCACTGTCGATCCACTGATGGAGGAGAGTTTGCTTTCGGGTCCATCTTAGTGGCCTGGTTTTTGGAGAGGGTGCCGATGCTGCACCCGAGGGTTTTACTAGATATGTCGGGGGCACGAGAGCCGCGATTGAGGTAGTGGTCTACAGTTTTGGTTCGCCACGGTGGTGGCAAAGGTGGGCACGACTTTTCAGCAGAGGTCGCACGGATATGGCGGCAGATGCCGCAGGTAGTACTCCGGTACCCCTATGCGGGGGTTGACTTCCGAGGTGACCCAGACATGGTGCTACCTCCTGGGGAGGTTTTCGACCATCGAGGTACATTTAGTATTGTGTATGTTTTTTTATTTATGTTGTCTTTTGAGATATTAGTCCATATGTATGTGATCTAGATGCTGATATGATCTATTTTTTTGTTGTTTTGTGCATGTGCAGATGTGGCACCTCGCGGGCACGAGGTGGAGATGCAGAGAGCGTCAACGCAGCAAGAGATGGAGAGACTGCCGCATGGAGAGAGACATCGACAGGATGATTCCGTGGGGTGACCAGCACAGCCCGAGAGGGCAGCGAGGAGGCATTGGTTCGATGACCCTGGTGTGGGGCCATCACATGCTCCTTCGGTGGCGGCCGGAGTTGATTTTGATGACATACGCCGTCGTCTGGAGACGGTTTTGCAGGACGTGCCTGAGGGCATGTGGACACGTATCCAGGATGAGAGCTTCTTGGAGCAGTGCGTGGGGGTGCCGCCACCATGGCGGGCCATAGTGTGGAGAGCAGCAGTGCTGGCTGCGATGACTAGTGGACGCCTGCCGCCGGGGCAGGAGGGTCCTGTGGGTGGTCCTCCACCACCGCCTGGGGCAGGTGGGGGTGGGCCACTACCTCCTCCTGAGGGGGGAGCAGGTGGGGGTGCGATAGAGGCACCCTAATTGATGTATGATGTATATCTTTTTGTTGATAGGCCGGTGAGCCGGTTTTGGCACCGAGGTGTTGCATTGGCCCGCGGGTACATGTATTTTTTGTATGTAAACATTCGGATGGCTTGATGGGCCGATATATTTTTTGTATGTAAACATTCGGATGGCCTGATGGGCCGATATATATATATATATATATATATATATATATATATATATATATATACATATTATGAGATCTCGATGTTTTCTACATGTGTATTTTGTTGATGATGATGATGATGTCTATTCTATCGATATGCTATGACAGGATTTATGAGATGTGTTATGTATGTGTGGCTTGATGTGATATATGCCAATCTAACACCATGTTAGCTATTTCATCTGTTGGTTGATTCAATTGTCTTGAGATATGTGTAAATGTAATGGAATCAAAATGTCGAGAGAACAGTCTAACCTGCAGGTATTTGCGAAAGAGGAACGGATCGCGTACACGGTATACATTGTTGAGCTGGAGAACGACTAGTTGAGAGTCAAGGAAGACGCTAAGGTGGCAAATATGATGACGTTGGGCGTCGTCCAGGAGGCCAATGACCGCAGTTTATTCATCTTGGTTGTTGGTTGCTGGTCCCAAACAGATGCCACTTGAATGTAGCATTTCGTGTGAGGGGGTGTATAGAGCCCAAGTCGTTGAAGCGAGATTTTGTGTCCAACGGCTGGTGCCGTCGGCATAACCAATGTGGTAGGATGGTGGAGGAAGCATCTGTCAATAGCACAAAGGATAGTTTTAGACGAGAGGGTAGGAGAAAAAAGATTAAAAACACTAAAAAGAAGAAAAAATAACCTAAAGTAGAATGACTACTTCTAAGCATAAAATTTCTTGAGGTATAACCCATTGACGGGTTCTTTGAGTGAGAGGCCTTCGGGGGAGGCCAGGATGTATGCGCCTTTGGTGAGGCAATTTTGGATGATGTAAGGGCCATGCCAAAGTGATTCGAATTTGCCATGGCCAAAGGTATCATGGGCGATATCATAGGCTAGGACGAGGTCACCTTCGCGAAATGATCGAAGGTTGACATGGCGATCAAAGGTAGCCTTGGATCATTTTTTAGCTGCCTCATTGTTCTGTAAGGAAGATCGACGATCTTCATCTAGAGACTCCAAGTTTAGCAAGCACTGCTCCATTGGAGCAGTGTCAGGTAAAAGCTCAATTGCGGTGAGTAGGGTGGGAATTTCCCACTCGATGGGAAGAGTTGCCTCGACCCCATGGACTAAATGAAATGGCGTGAAACCTGTAGCAGTCTTTACTACCATTCGATAAGCCCATAGCGCGGAAAATAACATATGATGTCGTGTGCTGTAACATGGTCTTGAGGACTTTGTTCACTACCTCGACCTGTCCATTTGACTGAGCGTAATATGGTGAGGCAAACTCGTGAGAGAAGCCTAACTGAGATGAGAGTTCGACGAAGATATCATTATTGAAGTGTTTCCCATGGTCGGAAACAAGTTGGAGTGGTACTCCAAAATGGGATATGACGTGGTTAAAGAAAAAACGCGCTGCAGTGTCAGCGATGTTGTTGAAAGTGGGCATAGCTTCGGCCCATTTGGTGAAGTAATCAACGATGACAACAATGTATTTGTGACCATTGCTGGAGGGGGGATTACAAGTCATAAAGTCGATGCCCCATTTACAAAAAGGGCCTGCAGTAATAACAGGGTGAAGAAGAGCGGGGGGAGCTCGGGCTTTGTTGGCGTAGAGATGACATTGCTTACATCGTTTCACGACATGAATGCAATCATGAAACAAGGTAGGCCAAAAGTAACTGGCTCGGATAATATTTTGAGCCATGGATATACTCGAAAGATGGCTCCCACAAGCGCCGTTGTGGCAGTCGTTTAAGACTCTGTCGGCCTCGTCAATCGTCAGACAACGACGAAGAATGGTGTCGACGCCCCGTCGATATAGGATGTCTCTGATGAGGAGATAGCGGGGGGCTTGATGGCGAATACGCCGACGATCATCTCTTGATAGATGGTTACCAAAATTTTGAGTTCGTAGGTATACGAGAAGGTCGCCATACCAAGGATCATCGAAAGCGATGTAAAAGAGGTGTTCGTCAGGAAAGTCGGTGTTGACGGGGGCACTGGTGGTGTCAAAGGGGAGGGCTGTGACAAGTTCGGTGAGAACGAGGGCCTTCTTACTCTTAGGGGTTGAAAACTCGAGGTCGTACTCCTGAAGGATAACGATCCATCGAGCGAATTTGCCGTTAACTTGTCGACAACTGAGCAAATATTGCATAGGGTTGGAATCCGCGACGACCTTTGTGGTGCGAAGCAGAATGTAATGATGCAGTTTCTGGACTGCGAGGACAACTGCAAGAGCGAGTTTCTCTTCGTGTTTGTACTTCAAGGGTGGTCCTGAGAGGTTCTTACTAACATAGTAAATGACATGCTCACGATTGTCATCTCCGAGATGGATGAGGACGCCGACTACTGATACAACTGATGCTGATACGTAGAGGATGTAGTCACGATTATAGTCAGGTGCACTAATTAAAGGGGCATTTGAAAGCGCTTCTTTAAGAGCGTCAAATGACTGTTGGGCATAGTCATCCCAGTGGAAAGGGATGTCGTGATGTAGTAATCGGAGGAAACTGTGTGCGCGTATGGCGTAATCAGGAACAAAGCGTCTAAGAAACTTAGCTTTTCCCTGTAGACTCTGAAGTTGTCATAAATTCCGAGGAGGTGGAATTTCGGTGATGGCTTTGACTTTGAGGGGGTCGACGGTAATGCCGCTTTGGGAAACAATAAAATCGAGGAGGCGCCCGACGGTGACACAGAACACACACTTGAGAGGATTCAAGCGAATGTTGTACTGACAACACCGTTGAAAAATGATTCATAAATCATTGAGATGTTGGGTGCGTTTCTTGGATCGAGTTGTGAGGTCGTCCAAGTATGCGAGGATGATTTTAGCTAGATCATGGAAGATGTATGTCATTACCCGCTGGAAGGTTGCACCGGCGTTTTTTAAGCCGAAAGGCATGACACAATATGCAAAAGTACCCCATGGGGTAATGAATGCAGTTTTATACTGATCGGCTGGGTGGATTTGAATTTGGTTATAGCCAGAGAATCCGTCCATAAAGGAGAGAGCCTCGTGGCCGGTGCAGTCGTCGATAATTTGATCGATGAAAGGCATTGGAAAGTTGTATTTGGGACATGCGTTAATGAGATCGTGAAATTATGTGCAAACACGGATAGTGCCCTGTTTTTTTTCGACGAGTACAGGGTTGGAAACCCATGAAGTGTAAGCGATGGGGTAAATAAACCCGACCGTACATAATTTGTCAATTTCGGCTTTGATAGGCGTGGCCTTGGATGGGTGTAGTGGTTGTTGTTTTTGGTGAACTGGTGTGATGTCAGGCCAGGTGTCGATGCGATGCTCGATAATAAATGGGTCAAGGCCAGGCATTTCCGTGTATGACCAGGTGAAAATATCCCTATATTCCTGGAAGAGGGCTTTATATGCGGCGATTTCTTGAGAAGTGCAAGCGGCTCCAATGATGATTTCTTCGACGATGCCGTTTTTAATGGAAATGTTGATTTTGATGGTGGGGGAAATGTTGGCCAGATTACCTTCTTCAAAAGCGTTAGGGGCAGGAATGGGATTGTTGAACCAATCGATAGGACCTGATGGGATAAAATATTTGGTTTCGATCGCGTAAATGGGGTTTTGTTTAGGAGGCATGAGGGCTGCCTGTGGAAGGAAGAGTGCACGATGATGTAGTGCGTCCCATGGAGAGTCTGGGCATTGTAGTTCTTTGAGTATTTCCTCGTCGCTTTGGAAACAACGGGAATATAAGGGATCGTGAGGAGTGATCTCGGTGATAGTGTGATTTCCCCCTGCTGAAGAAAAAAAGGGGGTAATGCTAGGAGATGGTGAGGGTTCACTCGACATAAACCATATGTTGAAGTACTGAGGGGTACCCGTGGTGGTTGGGTGGAGAGTTTCCGTAGGGGAATAAGTAGGAGAGTTGGGTGGGTTACGGGGTAAATCCTCAGATACGTCATCTAAGAACCAAGGAGGTGTTGGGAGTGCCTCGGGTTTGGGAGAAATGACATGAAGATCTGCTAGTGAGGAGGTAAGGTCATTGGTTGTCTCTGCGGGTTGGTGAAGCAGGGCCGATTGACGTTGCCTGTATGCAAGGATCATAGGACACTGGTATGTAAAATGAGCTAATGAATTGCAGAGAGAGCAAGGGCATATCATACATTCATTGACGAAAGTGGTGACATAACGAATGTCAGTGATATTTGAAGAGGACGTAGCAGAGCGTGGGTTGTTTTGGAAGTTCTGGCGTACAACTGCTAATGTCTGCCGGAAGCGTGGCAGTGCCAGGCAATGATGGGTGTAATGGCCATATTCAGAACATATAGCACACGCATATTTGGTCCTCAACCCTTTACTACTGGAAGGTTGGGTGGTAGTGGGGGAACTAGCAGTAGTGACAGGTGTTGTGGGGGTTGTATTGGGGGGAATCAAATTCCGTAATTCGGGTAGGGATGGGAAATTGTTGGTTTGGTGGCCCTCTTTCTCACATAGTGCGCAAGGTGGTGGGATGCGTGGAGGAAGTGGAGTTGTGGGCTCCTTATTCTTTCTCCTACCCCTAGCTGTAGCAGGGGGGTTAGGGAGTATGGGGGTAGTGGGGGTAAGGACGGGAATCGTCATGGGGAGGCCTTCCTGTGGAGGAAGGGATGGGTGAGGAACCATCTCAGGTGGATGTAAATACCACACTGGGATTGCTAACACCATATTAGGTAGTGTGGGGGTTGCGGCTACCTGGAAAGCTTCGATACCGGGTGGAGGGTAAAAGAAGGGAATTTGAGTGAGGGGTTGGGGAACTGTCTCCCAAATGGGACTATGCCCCCGAGGGGATGTGGATTCGTGGAACGTAGGGGTCGACAAGTGTGCAGGAGGCTCCTGTGGGAGTGGTTCTGCGACTATTGAGACGTCAGGAATGACTGAAGCCTCCTGAGGAGGACGAGCATCCTCTGAGGGAGTTCTGTTAGATGAGATGACGCATACTTGATTAGGGGGAAGGAGTGGTGGTGCTCCATGGTATGTCCCTAATAAGGATGGATCTTTGAAAATCCCAGGACCCATCTCTACGAGTGGGTATGTGTTGTGGTTGGTGTGGATGAGAGGAAGAATGTTATCAAGGTTGGCAAATGGGTTAGGCTCATAATGTGAGACTTTGTCGATGGTCACAATCTTCCCGTTATGGGGGAACATGATTGTTCGAAAGACGAATGATGCTACTGCCTTCATAGAATACATGTAGCTACGTCTAAACAAGATATTGTAATTGAGAGGAGCGTCGATAACTTCGATGTCAATGAGAATAGTTTTGCCCCCGAGTTCCACGGGGAAATTTTGGAAGATCCCTTCAGGAGATGATGGTCATCCGTCATAAGCTCGTAATGTGATGGCGGAGGGTATGAGTTCCGAGGAACCAAGTTTCTGCCATACTGTTTTGGACATGATGCATGTAGATGTTCCTTCATCGATGATACACTGATGAATGGTGATGTTTCGTATTTTTACTGGTATTTGAATAGTGAAGAAGGCGGGAAACCGAGGTTCGCAGCTATCAAGATCAAAGGTGATGAGTCGAGTATCTGCAGGGTCGACTACCCCCAAGGCGGAAAGTAGTGATTTCCACTGCATAGGACAAGTCTGAAGGACTTCCAAGACTGACATGGCAGCCGGGGATTGTGCTAAGTCATCTACCAAACTACAACTATGAGCTTCCCTAGCCTGTGGGTTGTGGATATTCCTGCGCAATGGGATGCGAGGGATGCGTAGTGGGGGTTTGGTGGAAGGTCGAGGGATCACCAACAGGGGTCCCGTCGGTGTAGGGTTTGTCTCTTGAGAGATAGGAGTAGACTCAGCTGGTGTATGATACTGACGATTGCTTTTTTGTAGAAGAATTTCTTCCTCACTGGTGAGGAGAATTGTTCGCTCTGCTGGATTGTTGGGGTTGTGGTATTGACCCACCTGAGGTGGGGGATGCTGCGTGTCCTGTTCGGTGTTTATCATGCCTTGATGTGGGATAGGATTTTGCATCATGGCGGGAGGGGGTTGTTGTGCGTATTGTTGTGGTGCTTGCTGAGGGGCAGGTTGTGCAGGAGAAGGGGGAAGGCTCCCAGAGTCCTTCAACCGTTTGAAATTAGCGATCTGGGGGTAATGGTGAGTGTAATGACTGAACTCACCACAAAGGGAGCAAGGGAAGATGGTTTTAACATTATTCCGCCCTTGGCGTTTGTTGTTATTGCCCCCTTGGGGGTTTTGGTTCCCTTGGTTCTGGTTTCCCCCAGTGGGTTGATGTTGTGGGGGTTGATTCCCGCCTTGAACAGGGTTATTGTTATAACTATTCCATCCTTTCTTCTTGGCATTGTTCGATGGATGAGTTGGATTGGATGTGTTCAACTGTTCAAAATTTTGGTATTGTTGAGCGACAGAGGGTTGAACAAAATTTACCCCCGCGTGAGGATGTGGGGGAGCCATGGGCTGTGGCAGACTAGGAAAAGGGAAGTATGGATTCTGTGGTGGTACCAATCCATAAGGTACATAGGAAGGTGCAGCGCTTTCGCTAGTACTATAAGCTGATGTTGAGGGAGTACCACTAGTGGGAATAGGTGGATGTATGGGAGGTGCCAGTGGTGGTCTACTGATGGGTGGAGTTATAGCAACAGGGTATGGATGTTGATAAGGGGGTGGGGGATAATACGGAGCGCCCCCATATGCCGGCGGGTATTGAGGTGTTCCATACATCCGTGGTGGTTGGGGTTGTGGACCATGGTGTGTGGTGGCACCTATTAGTTCGTTTGCTGAGTGAGACATCCCAGGTTTTTCTTGACCAAATGGAACAGGTTTTGGAAGATCAAGAAGTACCGTGTATAAATACCCTGATTGTGCGTAGATGAGGTCATACTGTTGGGCCTTACTGATGGCTTCTTCTTCAGATTGTGGGAAGGTAGAAGCTGCATCCTTTCCAAGGAGAGAGACAAGTGATCTAAGAAACCAGGCAAGACACTGTTGCTTGGTGGTTTCCGCTTTACACAAACTATGTCACCTACGCCACTCATGAATGTGGTCAACGATGTGGGTGGCTGAGGTCTGTTTGAAGTTAGACAATAGTTATAGACCATTGTCATGGCGGATGGGTAATTGGAAGAAGGTTAAGAATGCTTTGGCCAATGACTCAAAGGTCGCATGGGACCCTGATTTTTCTTCGACATACCATTTGGTTGATGGGCCAGTAAGTGTGCGTTGAAATAATCGCGGTCTGATAGAATCATCCATAATGCTATTGGAAGAACACCATAGATGAAAGGTCATGACAAGGTTGGCGGGGTCATCTCCTGCCTTTCCTTCAAACTTTGGTATGTCTGAAGGAAGTTTTGTTGGCATTGCAGGCCATGTGGCGTCATGCAATATAGGATCGTTGGTGAGCTTGGTGAGATCCAGTATGTTGAGAGAGGCCAAATATGGCATCTGTAGTGGGGTGGGAGGGTTAGCTCCAACCATAGTGTGTTGTGAACCTGATCCTTGATGGGGACTAGGTGGGTTGGTGCTCCCTCCTTGAGAGGAAGTGGGTCCCCCGCTCCCGTGCAAAGGAGAGCGAGTGAATGGATGACCTTGGGACATAGAACCAAGTAATGTAGAACCAAGCAAAGCTGATCCTAAGATAGTAGCACTCACAGGAGTGTGGGAAGGAGGTACTGATGAGCGGGTATGACCAGATACTCCCCCTAAGATAGGTGGGAGGTTGAGCAAGCATTGTGAATGACGGGGGTTCTGTGGTTCCCCTATGATGTCAGACTAGTTGTGTGGAATGTGTGCAAAAAGTGTTGAGAGAAATATAGAAACAAGAGCCTTTGCTATGACTGTTTTACACAATATATATATCCAAATCACATTGTAATAAGATGTGCATCATACATAAATGAGAAAGAATCATATATGTGGGTAAGAGGGTTTTTGTCCGTGTGGGGAAATAAAAAAGAAAGAAAATACTCGTGTCCTAGAAGATGTAATGTCCTTCCTCTCAAATAGCACTGGACCTTCCAATAGTACTCAACAGTGGGGTCTGAAGTCACCGAAAGAGAATCTAGTGAAGGATGAAATAATTGGTTATAATGAGGGGTAGAGGGGGCATATCCCGAAAGAGCTGGCGATATTTCCCAATAGCCGCACAAAATCCAATCAAGGTGCAATTGCAGCCCACAATTGCCACCCAGGTAGATGTCCTAAAGTTGGTCACTAGGTACCTCGGTCAAAGTGTAGCATTTATATTTTCGGCCTAAGAAATGGGTCATGGGTTGGATCCTGTCCAAGAGGTGGGTGCCTCAAGGGGGGACGCATAGAACAACTAGACCTCAGCCTTCAACCCTTCATGGGTATCTCCCTGCCTTATGGTGATTGGAACACTTGACTTGGAGGATTTGAAGTTCCCTATTTGTCAACCTCTATGTTTTGAAAATGTGAGAACCAGATAACGGGGAGTTATTTGGATGCCTATCCCCGAAATC
>ML778715.1:2137702-2199980 GCA_009831015.1 Picea engelmannii
CTACCTAGACTAAAAATTTCTTTTGGCACCTCCTGTGGAGGAAAACTTAGTGAGTTTTTAGAAAGTTTTTAGATGAAGTTGTTTTGTGAGGCTGGGGGTGAAAACCAACCTCGTTTGATTTAAAAGTGGGAGTGGATAGTCCTGTCCAGAAAAGATGGGGTTTTTTCGGAATCCCTTTGGAGGAAACGTACTTAGACCTCCACGTTTCGAGAAGTAGCTATTGTGAGTGAGAAGTGACTTTTGTGTGTGAGTGAAAGTGTGCCAAATTTTAGTTAATCAGATGTCACCTTGCTGCATGTGGACTTCATTTGGTCCTTACAAGAGTTTGATTTACCTAATTAGCTAGATGTCATTGGTACAACCTTGCAGAATTTAAAAGCCCCAGGAAGCTAGCATGTGGACATGTGGGTCTGTTACTATCTTTTAACTCCCTACGTGTGAGGTAATCTAGAAAAGGCATGAAACTATCCTAGATTGAACATGTGGGCATGTATGGGCCCATTACAAACCTTTAAACTCTCCTAGTGTTTTGATCTAAGAAAGAGAAATTCTAAACACTATCCTATCTTTGTGACATGTGGGCATGTATGGGCCCATTACAAATTTAAGATATGTTTGAAAAATGAAACTAAGAGGGTTCCCAAAAGGGCCTTTGTCCTCTCCTAAAGGTTTTGAAATTTTGTTAAGGGAGATGAGATTGTTTTCACAATCTTTTTCTGATTCTCAAGATCGCTCGAAGGCGTGAGAGAAGAGCATACTCAAGGATTGTTACTTCAATTTCTAGTCCCAAGTGTGAGTTAGATGTGATTAAATATGATTTTCCACTTATGTTTGTAAATCAAAAACTAGCCATCCATGTAGCAAAAAGAAAAGAAGGGAAATTGATTTTTATCCTCCTAAGTGCCTATGTTTGGTTGACTAACCCCTTTATATTATGAGGGGACTAAGTGTAATGTGGCTTTTACAGCATTTTTGACAACATTTTTAAGAAGGCAGATGGCCCTTCCCACATCCAAAGCACTTACAATGAAAAATTTTAATCAAATGCGCGGCCCCTAGTGCAGACAGAGGCGCACAGAGCGCAAGCGCGCGAGCAGAGTTGAGACAGAAATCACATGTGCGCAGAGAAAAGCCGTGTTCTATGCGCATGCGCACCCGATGCACGTCTGTGGGGTGGAATACCCACGCACCTATGACAAACGGATGAGAAAGAAAATCCGGATGGATTTCTCTCAATTCTCATTTGAATTGACTGGTTAGCAGGTCGGCAGAGGCCGGTTTGTGCACCTGCAAGTTAAACAAACTAAAAGGAAAGAAAAATAAACCCAAATGAGGGAGGAATTGATACCTTCTCCCCAGTATGGTCGCCAATTTGTTTTCACCCTTTTCGTTGACTTGGTGAGAAAATCAAGGGTGCTTACATGCCCAGTTGGGTCTTGCTGAGCATGACAACCATAGAGGAAAGAGTTAGGAAAAGAACAACAAAACTATAAGCAAGAATTAAACTAATACAAACTAAAATCATGAGCATATGGATAAGGAAATAAAAAACACAAAAAGACCAATATCACCAATGTTTTTAGGCTGATCAATTGATGAAATCAAAGCACAATGAAGAAAGGGGACTATGAGTCCCTTCTTCCTCCAAAGGAAGGCTCTTGGGCCTTCACAAACTTGCTCTCCTTACAATAAGAAAATGAAAATGATGGTGAAAGAACTCCTAGCACATCCACTCAATGGAGAGGTGGATAGATCAATGAAATGGTGCCAATGTGTAGTTGTCAAGGAGTGAGTCCTTAAAACAATCTAGGCAGTATAACATTACATGAAATTCCTTGCGAAAATGATGTTTCTTCATGGCTTTTTATAGCATTGCATTGGGTGATTATGTAACTCCTTTGAAGTGTGAAAAGGGGCTCTTTAGGGCTTCATTAGGTCTTTGACCAGCCTACCATGCGGATTCAGCTCAGATTTGAGGGTCAAATCGGCTTGGGAGCTGATCCATAAGTGGTTGGGAGGCCGACCAATTCAATAAATGCGCCGTTTAGCAGGTGCACAGGTTTTTGCGCCAATAGCCGCGCATCGTGCGCGTATGCACGCATGGTACGTTCCTGTTCTGTGCATGTGCGCATGCACCACACTTCTGTAAAGCGCCCTTCAATTTTTGGTTACTTTGTATAGTTTTTGACCTTTTGGAATGCTGTGAAATTAATTCAGTTCCATGAATGACTTCATTACTGTTTTACGATGCTGAGTTCTTGTCGCCATGTGCGGACGAAATTTCAGTGATAACACACATAAACAACTGCCATTGCTGCTTCTGCCCATAAGTACATAGGAAGATCTTGATCGTGAATCATGGTCCTAACAACTTCCATAATTGTTTTGTTCTTCCTTTCAACTACACCATTTTGTTGATGATTATAGGGAGTAGTGAGTTCCCTCTTGATCCCAACATCTCTGTAGAAGTTCACGAAATCCTTTGAGGTATATTCTCCTCCATTATCTGACTTGAGTATCTTAATCTTTCTTTCAGAAAGATTCTCTATCAAGGATTTGAATTCATTGAATTTACTGAATAATTCATCCTTAGATTTTAAGAAATATATCCAGGTCTTACGAGAATAATCATCAATAAATGATACATAGTATACATACCCGCTAATGGAAAAGGGTTCTTGATGTTCTTCCCTTGCGCACATCCATTGCATATGCCTTCTTGATCAACCTTGAGTTCTGGTAAACCTGTGACAACTTTGCATATGTATGGTAGCGCCTTGTAGTTGATGTGGGCCAATCTTCTATGCCAAAGTTCACATGCGTTTTTGATGGCATGGGTCATGGCAGTTTCTGGGTGACCCTTCAGCTTATATAAGCCACTTTCTTCACTTCTGATGACGATTGCTTCCTTTAAGGTTTCTCCCTTAGCCCACATAAGAACTTCTCCATCTATGAAGGAAACTCTGTAGCCTTTATTGTCTAAGGCTGATATGGAGAGTAAGTTATTCTTTAGGCCCGATACATAGAGTACATCCTTCATTGTTATTGAGTTTTCTGAATCTAGCTTGTAGTTTAATTCTCCTATTCCCTTGATGGGATATTGATAATCATCTCCAAGAGTTACTTTCTGAGAAAACTTCTTTTCTGAAATACAAGAGAGTATTTTTCTTACCCGTCATATGCTTTGATGCTCCGCTATCGATGAGCCATGTGTCCTCTCCTGGTGATACGGATCTTGAGAGAGCTGAGATGAATACATGGTCCTTAATCATCTTCATAAGTGGTTCTTCATCTTCAGCTATGTGAGCATGTTGCCTTTTGTGATTCCTCTTGTAATCTTCTCTTCTGACCTGACAATTATTCGCCTTGTGTCCCATATTATCACAATGATAGCATTGTATAGATGAGAGATCTCGTCCCTTGCGTTGTCCTTTCTTTTGAAAATTTCTTGAATGAGATTCTTGGTTGTTGAATTTGTTTGATGGTTGTGGTTCTCTATGAGATTCCCTTTTCAAGTAGGGTTTCTTCCTTCCTCCTTTTGTATGAGTAGATAGGGATTGATCATCATCCCTTGCTAGTAGTGCTTCACGGTTGGCTACCCTTGTCTCTTCTTGGGTGTATTCTTCCCATATGCTCTCAAACTGTAGTTTCTCCTTTCTACCACATACTGACTGGATGAAAGAATCCCAAGGTCTTGTGAGACCATTTAGGGTTGTTATTACGAATTCGTCTTCGTCTATGGTGTCTCTAATCACTTTCAACTGTTCTTTTATTTCTGAGATTCGAGAGAAATATTCTTGAATCGTTTCTCCTTTCTGCATCTTGGTATTCTTCAATTGAGTTCTTAGATTCATCTTTCGATTGATGTTATTTCCTTCATATAGTTTGATTAAAGTGTCAAACATCTCCTTCGACATTTTCTTGGACGATACATACGGGATCAGGGTGTCTTTGATTGAATCTACAACGATTCTTTGAGCCCTGATTGAGTCCTTCTGATGCTTTGCTTTCTCTACGGCATCTTCAGGTTCCTCCACTTCTTCTTATAATTTTTTCTAGGTCATTCTATGCAAGGATCAGGCTGATCCTATACTTCCAGGCATGGAAGTTGTCTATGCCTTCTAGTTTCTCAACAAGCTTTGTGCTTGCAGACATCTTGTACTTGAGGCTACGAAAATGACCAAAAATTGAAAATGCTTAAAATCAAATTTTGACCTTAGCAGGAGGTTCGCTTGGCTGAGGCGAGTAGCCTGGTGTCCTTGGATCTGAGAAAATCCATTTTTTACCCCGTCAAATCTAATCTGCGGATTTTTGGACTGGTGCTTCTGGTACTTCTGGCACTCTAGTACTTCTGGTACTTCTGGTACTTTTGTGAAACTAGGGTTTCACTTTCCGGGAGATCCAGCCACTGAAAAGGTGCGCTCTAGGTGCCAAATTGATCCTGGGGGGAGGGCACAACTTTCTAGGTGTTTAGGGAGCTGAAAAGAGTTAATTTTGCAAAACCCTAATTTGCAGGTGTTGCAACAATGACATTTTTCCTCTTGCAAATTGTGCTTTCTTCAGGTTGGCTTTGATACCATGTTAATGTTTATGCCATTATTATAGTTCTTTGCATTTCAATAGATAAGAGCATCATAAGAACAAGATCGCTGAAAAATCTAGATTCACAAGAGACACAACATTTATCCTGGGAAACCCTTTAGGGGAAGAAAACCCAACAAAAACTTCCTTATCATAAATATCTTATACAATGTTCAAGAGATAACTCAAACCAATATAGATAGTCCTCCCCAAGAGATGCGCCACTCTTCTTCTCCTCTCTCTAACTAGTATTTGCAGTTTGCCTCATAAGATAATGAGCAAGTGAGTTGTGTGTTAGAAGTGAGGCGCTAACCTCCTATATATACAAGATTGGCACGTGTGAAAGGGTTTCACTAGTAGGGCCGACCTCTCACTCTGGGTGGGTAAACCCACCTTTAAATTAATTCTAGGTCTCAATAATAATTGTTGGGGCCGACTTCTTATTCTGCCCATTTTAATTGTTCGATGAACAATCTGCAAAAGGGGATTTGGTCCTAATACAATTACCGACATGATTAATCCACAATGGGGATTAATCCTAATAATAAAATAACAATAATAATAAGAATGCTCTTCGCAATTACATTATTTCAACATCCATAGTATGGGGAATTTAAAACTAGTGAAGGAGAGTAACAAGATGATAATGACACTCACAGGAAAACATCCACATAGGGTAAAAATATGTCAACTTATTGTTTGTGAGTAGTATGATAGTTTAGGTAATACTGAATTTTAAAGGAATCACGTGGAGAAACAAAGTATGTGGTTCTACATAGGGTATGTTTATAGCATGAGTTCATTTTTCATTGCTGTAAGGAATTTGTCTTGTCATCGAAGAGAATTTATCCCTCAATTTCAATGATCATCAACAAATGAAGACATATTTAGTATATTTTAATGTTGGATCATGTTAGTTGTTATTATCTTACTAGTCCTGATGCAAGTAGTAAGAACTACAATCCTATTTTAGTTTGGATGGAATTTGTTTGTAAGGATAAGTGTAGTGTATCTAGGGAGGTAATTGGAGGGGGGGTTGAAAGGCCCATAATGATAATAGTGGAGGCCATTCAATGTAAGGTGAACTAGGTCCACTATATTATTAAATAAGGCCCATTATGGTAGTTAGATATATTGTAGTAGTGTGAACATAATAAATGTGAGAAGGGTTTATAGAAGGCTCCTTCTCTAGAATGTTCTTAGGTAGTATTATGTAAGGAAGGGATGAAAAATGTAATGAGCACAATGAATAATATTGTTATGTAACAAGAAAACATTGCTTGAGGAGTATTTCCTTCCATAAGGAATAATAGTTAATGGTGTTACCCTACCTCAAGGGTTTTGTCTATTTCTTGTGTTGATAATTTTATGTGAATGATTTGGGTTTCTTATTGAAGTTAAGTTTTTATATTCTAGATTCTATACTCATATGTGAGAACATAATAAGAACACAACATTTGGTATCAGAGAACTTTCTTCGACCAAAGAAAGGAAGAAAATTTTGGTTCTTTTTGCAGATTTTTTTAAGGGAAAAAAGGGGCAACACACTTCATATTAAATTATGAAATTTTTTGAGAAGAAATTTTAGAAAAAGTTGTGAATTTGAATTCCTCTCGGAAAAATACCCAATTTAAAAAAAAAAATCATCCCAAACGGAGTCTGAGAAGGGAATTTATCAACATTTTAAAATCAACAATTTTTCAGGGTTTTTCCAGAAAAAGTCGTGTGATTTGCACAATAAGTTATTTATAAACCCTATTTTATGTTGAAGATTTCTTCCAAGAAAGATGAATTTTACTGGAAAATATGATGGTCCTACTATTTAAGAATTCATAAAATAAAGGAAGGCAGCATGGGAAGAGAATTGGACGCATTGGGTAGATTTAAAATTACAAGGTGATGCAGCCACTTGGTGGAACTTGCTTAACTTTAGCAAAATGATGGTACTCTCTAGTGAAGAATTTAAAAAAGTATTGTTGGACAGGTGATATCATGTTGGAAAAAAGGAAACATGGAGTACCAAGGGTTTATTTTCCTATGAAAACTCTATATTACAGGTTCTTGTTTGCATTCAACAAGAGAAGGTTATTGTTTCTATTAACCCTAATTAACAGGAAAATGTTCAGTTGGTTAATGGATTGCAAGTTCCTGCAAATAATATTCAAAACACATAAGTTGAGGGTGAAAGTGTTCATTTTTTAAAATATTTGAAGCTCACTATGGATAAATATGTCTTGCATTCCGATTTTTGTGCCATTGATATGAATGATGTGGATGTTATTCTTGTATATCCTTGGATGGAACTAGTAGGTACCATTTTTTTTTTATAAGTAAGAATTTATATATAAGGAGCCTTCAAAAAACCAGAGTTACAAAGTGTGCAGTAGTGTGATACTATAATAACTGAACTACCCTATGGGGAAACCAGTTCATCCAATCGGTGTTGGGATCAAAATGACTACCAGTCTTACAAAAACTGAAAAACAGAGCGAAAAAGTAAACTAAAGTCATAAGTAAAACGCTAATGAGGCCACAAAAGACCCATGTGTTGGTCATAAACTTGGCTTGTAAGCTGGCCAGCTAGGTAGAGATGTGGCGTGGGTTGCAAGGTCCCATGGCTCCTCTTCAACAACTGCCCCTCTCCATTCCATTTACTCATGCGTGTCGGCGTCCGAGTCACCCATTTCTAGTCTATTGTCGGGCCATGTGCCTCCCACTTCCCTGGGCACATGCAAGCCTAGTATTGATGTAACGTATGCCCCAGGAGTTTCTCCTTCGGTGGGTAGGTATTCCTTGTCCATGGCCACGTGCATGGCTTTCCCAGAGTCGCCACCTCCTATGGGAAGCCCCCTTTCCCTTGAGTCTCCTATATGTGTGTGCTCCACTGCCCTCACTGCTTCTAGTGTGAAGTGGAAGGCCCCCTGGAAGGTGGAGAGGATTTGGAGGAGCGAAAAGGTCTTCCCATCCAGTAGCTCCAGCCAAAATTGAAGGTCATCCAGGCCCCATCGAAGCTCGAAGACCAACCCATAGAGAATGGACAAGCTATCCTGTAATTATGAGTCTAGGAATGAATTTGAAAAGGAGTGTGGCCTAGGATGAGGTTCCTATAGAAGAGGTGGTGCTTCCAGGGGTGGGTGAGTGGAGGAGGTCTATGGTGGAGCCGGTGTGCTGGATGGTGAATTTGGTGGTACTGTAGGAGGCGCCCAAGATGAGGAGGCTCTGTCAGGGATGGGTTATGAGGGAAAACCAAGCGAGCTATCAGAGAGTGCTAACCCCTCAAGGTGGTTAGAGAGAGGGGAGGAGGTGGCGAGTGGTGCTTGTTCAAACTACGAGGAATGCGAGGAGTGTGAGGGGGATGACCTAAGGGAGGATCCCGGGGAGGTTGCAGGCACTCGAGCAAGGACCAAATGATGCCACAATGGTTGCCAGATTGAGCCTCTCCTTGGCTTGCCTCTTTGTCTCGGCATTCTGACGGTCCAGGGGGAGAAGGTGAGCATGGGAAAAGATCCCAGATGGTCAAGGAGGACCTGGAGAAAAATCCAATTGTAGGAGAGTGCAGCGAAGGAGGGAGACTGGAATGAGGCATGGCTTCGTGGATGAGGAGGAAGAATGTGATGTCGCATGCACAGAGTAATGGCGCGTTCAATGAGCAGAGCCTTGGAGGGGACAACTTGAGGAGGTCAGGTGCACCAGGATTAATGGTGTCTGGGATGTCGTATGGGGGAGTTAAATGCATGGGGGTGGTGGTGGTGCGTGCCATGCTTCATTCACATGGCAGTCACCATGATGGCCTCTTCGTGCCTCCTCCAAGTGCCATGTGTCCTGCACTATCACCCCATCTAGGAGTCTATCGACTGTTGTGGCTTTTTCAATGCACTATTGGAGTATGGGATGCATCCGATTGAGGGAAGTTTGGCACAGGAGTTCCAGTCCTTCCCAATTCATTCCCAGATTTTCCAGTTCATCCGCAACCTAATTCACCTTTCTCCTGATGTGTGAGAGGATGAAGGCCTGATTGGGTCGTAGGAGATTCACAATTGTTCTTAATCTGTAGGAGAGTCTCCAGCAAGGTGAGATTCGCTCTGGGTCAGATCCATTCAAGATTTTCTTGAAGAGATTGGTAATGACTAGCGAATCCCCTTCAACAATAAGCTTGGTGAAGTTGTGCTCAATTGCTAATTGTAGGCCTCGGGTGATCCCCCATAACTCACCAGCATTGTTTGTAGTGTGGCCTAGGCTTCCTATGTTAATTTCAAGAATATGGCTTCGGTGATCGTGGAAGACCACTCCAAAACTTGTTGCCCCAATGTTACCCTTGGAGGCTCCATCGAAGTTGAGTTTGATGAAGCCTTCCGTGGGGGGGGTCCAATAGGTGGGGCTTCTTTGAAGAGGTTGAGTGGTGAGGGAGGGGGGATGGATTCTGAACCATATTGACTTTCCAATGCTGAAGAATACCTTGCTCAGAAGGAAGGCCATTCAGATCCGTTGCATGCCAATGTTGTAGCCTAATGGTTTCCAGAATGTTGAGGCGACTTTGCTTCCAACAGTGATGCCAAGGGAGTGAATCATTCCTGAAGATTCTTTTGTTCCTTTCCTTCCAAATTTTCCAAATTATAAAGCCTGGAAGAAGTTGCTAGATACGATTGAGAAGGGGTGATTGAAAAGAATTGTCTCTCCATTCTTCTATGGTGTCGATGATGCTGTCTCGCTTGCGGTCCAAGGTGCGCATGATCAATGCACCTTGATCCCAAACTTGAGTGGTGTAGGGGCAGGTGTTAAGGAGATGGTTCATAGTCTCGACTTCTTCTCCACAAATCATATAGATGGATGGACCAACAAAACCCATTTTCAAGATATTACCCCATGTGAGGATGCTCAAGTGAATTACAAGCTAGAGGAAAAGACTGATTTTTAGCCAGTGCTTCAGGGCCCAGATTTTGTTCCACTCCTTCCTTAGGGGTAACCGATCTGATTGAGTTTAATGGCATAGGCTTCTTTTATGTTGAAGGTTCCCCTTGGAAAGTATCCCCATTGTAGGATGTCCTCTCTTGTCATAATGGGGATTTTCCTTTTATTGATTTCACTGTGCCAGGGCCGAAGGTCCACGTATGCCTCTAAATTTAGGTGCTCCTTATTTGAAATCCAACCTCTCCATGTGGGCTCTATTGGATTGTCCTACCAGTAGTCTGCCACTTTTGTCAGGCCTACCTATGTGGATGGGATGCTGAAGGTGTCAACCTAGTCTTCATACTCCAAAATTGGTCACTGCTGCCACGAATCTTTCCAGAATAAAGTTGTTTTCCCATTTCTAATTTCCCAGAAGGCATGACTTGTGACAAGATGTCGATTATGCCTGGCTACCATCCAGATTAGGGATCAAGGGTTGTCCCCATTCCATCTAATCAGGTTCCTCTCTGCCATGTTGGGTGCATATTTCCTTCTCCAGAGCTTGGCCCATAGATCTTAGCGCTTAGGATTTTTTTCGTCACTGGGGGATCCCTTAACCCAATGCCCCCTTGAGCTTTGGGTTTGCAAAGTTTATCCCAGCTGATTAGTGTCAGTTTTTTCCCTATTTTAAGGCCTTGCCAGAGGAAATTCCTTTGCAAGTTTTTGATGGTAGTAAGGACAGAGTTTGGGGCCGTGAGAGAAGAAAAGGTATAGACAGGTAGGGCCTGTAGCATGACTTTAAGTAAAATGAGGCGACTAGGGAGATTGAGGGCTCTGTAGGTCTAGGAATAAATCCTCTTAGGAAAGGAGGAGAGAAGATGATCCCATGAAATGTTCCTTAGGACGCTTTCTAGCAAGGGGATGTCGAGGTATTTGGACGGAACGGAGATTCAGGTGAAACCCAAGATATCAGAGATATGACGTTGAATCAGAGCTCTTGTATTGAAGAATAAAATCTAAGATTTGTCTTTATTGAAGTCCAGTCCTAAGACATCACAAAACATTTGAAGGATCGAGAGGAAAGAGTGGGATTCCTTTACTATGGGGGAGCCCATCATCAGGGTATCGTCAACAAATTGGCTGTGGGATATTGGAGGAGAGATATCGTGTAGGGGTAGACCAATAAACGATTTACTTGCTATGGTGGCATGAATAGAGTGATTGAGACCCTCGACCATGATGATGAAAATGAAAGGGGATAAAGGGTCCCCTTGTCTGATCCCTCTGGAGGGAGAAAAAGGATAAGAAGGGACCCCATTTACTAGGATAGAAAAGAAAGCAGAGGAGGTGAGATTTAGAATCCAATATACCCAAGTGTGGTCGAAGCCAAAGTCCAGGAGCATTGCACGCATGTAATCCCAACTTAACTTGTCAAAGGCTTTGGAAAGGTCCAGTTTTAGGAGCATACCTGGCGTACGGGTCTTCTGCAAGGACTGAATCATTCATGCGCTAGGATGATGTTGTCCAAGATTTTCCTGCCTTCCACATAGCTCGATTGCTCTGGAGAAATGATCTGCGGTAGGATGGGCTTGAGTCATCTGGCGATCACTTTGGTTAGGAGTTTATAGATGACGTTGCATAGAGCGATGGGTCGAAACTGCTTGGGGTGATTGATCTGCCCCTGTTTGGGAATGAGGGTTAGGAAAGTAGCATTGAGAGCCGAGAGGACTTTCCCTAAGGATCTGGAGTCTTCAATGATTTCCCAAACCTATTTCCTGATCATCTGCCAGCAATGATGGAAGAAGTCGCTAGTAAATCCATCCAGTCCCGGAGCTTTTCCCTTAGGGATGTCCTAGAGTGCTTGATCTACTTCCTCAAGAGAGATGGGCCTAAGCAAAGTTGCATTCTGTTCCTGAGTGATTAGGGTGGGTATGTGTTGCGTAATCTTGGAAATGGCTTGAGATCTGTTATGTATGGGTTCCGCCAGGAGGTTTTTGTAGTAAGTGACCAATTCCTTTTCTAGATCCTCATGAGAATGGATGAGTTGGCCATTGCTAGAGGCTAGCTGCGTGATTCAATTGGTGTGCCGCTGTAGAAGGGTGGACCTGTGAAAATATTTGGTGTTTCGGTCACCCTCCTTGATCCACTGGATGCGAGATTTTTGTTTCCACAAAATCTCTTCTTGGGATTTCTTGTCTTCCAGTTGTTGGCTTAATGTTGCTTCCTGGGTTTTGAGGTATTCAGTGAGTCCCTGCTCTCATATTTGTCTTTGTACCATGCTCATTTGATCCTTCAGGTGCTTTTGAGAGACGAAAATATTGCCAAAGGTTTTCCTATTCCAGAATCTGAGTTGTTTCTTAAGATTCTTGAGCCTCTGTTGGAATTTGTACATCTTGGAGCCATAAGGTATCTCTGCCTCTCTCCACCACCCATGGATTTTTTCATGAAAATCCGGGTGGCTAAGCCAAAACTGTTCAAACCAGAAGGGTTTTCGACCTGAGGTGCCTGACACATCTAGCCATAGCTGAATAGGCCAGTGATCCGACCCATGAAAATCCAAAATGGTTGCCTCAAGAGTTGTGCCTTCCAACAGTAGGGAGTCTGATATTAGGAACCGATCCAGTCTCCAAGCTATTTGATGTGTTCTAGTTCTCCTGTTTGTCCAGGTGAAGGTGCCATTGGGGGTTTCTAGGTCAATGAGATTGATGTTATCTATAAGATTTTGAAAATCATTGGATTACTGTTCCAGGCACCGAGTTTCTCCTTTTTTTTCATCCAGGTTGTGTATCAGGTTGAAGTCTCCCCCTACAATCCATCTGATGTCCTTGGTTAAGGTAGACAAGTACTCTAGATTTCTGAGGAAGGCTTTCTTATCCCTAGTACTGGCTGGTCCATAGACATTGGAGAGGTGGCCAGGTTTATTGGAGCCGATGAGCATGTAGGCAGCCGTGATGGACCATTTGGTCGCGATGAAGGTTTCCATAATGGTTGTGTTGGGGTTCCAAAGTATAGCTAGGCCTCTGACTGTGCCTGTGGTCACTATGGATACCTCTTTCCTTTGCTTCCAACAGTAGGGGAGAAGCTTATCTATGTCTTCAGTAGCACATTTTTTTTCTTGGAGCAATATTATGTCTAGTTTCTCTGCTAAGATCAAATCGCGTAGCAGTTTTTGCTTGCTACACCCGTTGAGACCTCTTATATTCCAGGAGAGTATATTCATGAGGAGGAGGGGGAGGGAAGAGGGGGAAAGTTGTCTGAGATGAGGTGGATCTACCTGGAGTTCACCATGAAGTGACCTATCTCTTGTATGATCTTGTTCGCCGACTTCCTTCCTCTTCTCTTTTCATCTTTCTGGGGTTTTCTATGATCCTTTGGTTGGTTCACTTGTATTCCCAAACCCTTGCTAGATTTGGCTGTGGATCCAGCTGAGGAGTTAAGGAAGACCTTGTGCACTTTTCATAGTTGATCTGGAGGTATGGTGTACAGTTTCTAGTGTTGGTATGCATGCTCCAGGTGCTCCAGGTCCACACCTACTAGTTCTTTCTCATCGAAATTCATCTCTTCATCCCCATCCTCTGTTTCCAGGTGATCCTCTATTTGCGTTGTTGGGTATGTTGATGAAATGTTTGGATTCATCTCCGACATTGATCCGTCTTTCCCTTTGCCTGTTTTCTGGGGTATTTTCTTAGTCTACACCTCTTTGGGGTCTGAGGGGTTCTCCGGTTGATATTGTACAACCACATATTTGTTGCTGGTGGATGGATCTTTACTTGCCTAGGTTTCCTTCTTTCTTCCTCCTTGTCTGCGCTTTCCAGGTGCTTGAGCGAAGCCATCCTTGTCTTTGTCGGCACCTGAATTCCCCTCTTTGTTTGTGGCATTGAGGGGGAATTCTCTGAAGAGATGCCCATGCTCATGGAATTTCCTACATCTGAATGGAATATGTTCATAGTCAATGGTTTGCATCCAGTCCTCATCATGGTATTCTAGGACTATGGATCCTGAGAGCGACTTGGTTATATTCAAGTATACATAGATGCGCGCATATGAGGTGTATCGTCTTTGCTTAGTGGCCTTCGAAGATTTGACATAGATGCCAATGGTGTTATCTATGCCCGCAAGAACCTCCTCCAGATAGAATTCCTAAGGTAGGGAATATAGTCTGATACACACTGGTGCATGTGCGAAGTCTTCTGTTTCCGGGCTAAATTTTTCTGTCTAGAACCTCAAGAAGAGTCCCGCTGAGTTGAAAAATTACGGCCCTCTATAAAAAATGCGGTTTCGGTCCTCGAGTTTTTGCATGATGATGCTGAAGAAACCCTTGGAGCCCAGTTTCAGTTCATAATGTCCTTTGGGCTTCCACCAGTGTTGTATCCATTTGACCAAGTCCCGTTCCGAGGGCCAGAGACCTAAAAATTTACCTACTAAGGCATAATCTCTCATATATTTCTTCTTCTCCTCAATGCGGGGAGAACTTACAATGTATTTCAGGGCATGTGGTGCTTGTGGGATACACTTGCCTAGTAGCCATGGCCTTGATGCACTTGATGGTGCTGGATCTTTCCCTGAATCAATGTCTATATCCTTCGACCAATAACTTAGATCATAGATCAGGGGGAGGTTCGAAGGTGGGCCGCTTGGAGCCCTCTCCCATGCTTCCATTTGTCATTGCCCGACTGTACGAGGGGCCTATAGGCCCTCCCTCCTTCAGAGGAATGCACCCCAATGGGGCAAGAAGTTGTAGCAGAAAAGCATAAACCCTAAACCCTAGCTTGTTGCCGCTTCACGATAGTTACATAACTAGTGGGTACAATTAATGTCAATGTGTCAAAGAAGTTTATCAAGCTTTGGTATAAGAAAAATAAAATTACATTTCCTGATTTGTCTCTTAGTAAGAAAGCAGGGTCCACGAGGGAAAGAAAAGAAGTTATTGTAGAGTCCAAAGTTGAATCAGAGGCAGAGTCTACAGAAGGACATAAAACAAAACCCTGTGAAGGACATAATAAAGAAACCACATATATCAATGAATCAAAGGAACACCTTGTTGAAGAGTTGAATACAAAAGAACCAATTGCTAAAGTTGATATATATCACCATCCACACCACATAGAGAATAAATATTCATCAAGGTAGGGGAGTGAGAATCAACACAATTATTATGGACCAACATGGCACCAGAAAGGAAACCAATCAAGAGGCGCATGGAGGTATACCACCATTGTAGGATGATATCAGGAGATAGAAACAATCCCATTGGCACCAAGGGTGTGATAGGGCTCAAGATCAAGGTGGCAAGGCAACAATTGAGAATTATGTTCATATTCCATTATGATGGATGGATTCATGTACTTGGTACCATTTGGATACATTGTTTAGTGGGTCATATTGTATGGTTTCTTCCCATGTTTTGAGGATGAAACATGCGAAGGGGAATGTAATAAGTAATGGTAGGGGGAAGGGGGGGGGGTGTGAAGGGACCATAGTGATAATATTGGAGGCCGTTTAATGTAAGGAGGACTAGTTCCAATATATTATTGAGTAAGGCCCACTATGGTAGTTAGATACATTAGTGTGAACATAATAAATGCGAGAAGGCTTTCTAGAAGGTTCCTTCTCTAGAAAGGGATGAGAAATGTAATGAGCATAGTGAATAATATTGTTATTGTAACAAGCAAGCATTGTTTGAGGGTGTTTCCTTCCACAAGGAATAATAGTTAACAATGTTTCCCTACCTCAAGGGTTTTGTCTATTTCTTGTGTTGAATATTTTATGTGAATGATTTGGGTTTATTATTGAAGTTAAGGACTTATATTCTAGATTCTATATTCAGATATGAGAACATAACAAGAAAATAACAATAATATCAACATAAACATCAATTTGTAACATTGATTTTTAGAGGTATTGAATGTATAGGCTCATCCTTGATTCTCAAAAGTAGATTGAAGCACATGCCTACATCTAGATGCATTTGAAAATATCCTTATTTTGGTTTATCATTAAGCACAAGGGATGAATATATGTTTCTAGTATGGCCTTTGAATGATAAAATTGGAAATATTGCTTCACTTAGATTTCATGGTCATTCTTAGGTTAGGGTAGGTTATCTTAAGAAAGAATAACCTTAATCCTCATTGTTGGGTATGTGTTATATTCTTTGCACAGCTAGACCTAGTGTCCACATTGCATCGAGTGCATGAGGGGGTCATAGAGGGGTGGAGCTTATTGGTTTTGGAGCTTGATTGTCTTCCTGATGAATATGTAGGTATTCCTACCTATATTCTATTGGGGGTACAGGGGATGGCCCTTGAATGAAGGGGGTCTGGTGCATGGGGGCTAGCAGACCCCCAAGGGAAATTTTGGAAAAATTGCCTTGTAAAATATTGAAATTTCATAGTCAATCTGGACCGTTCATTATAAGGTCACAGATATGACGGTAGAAGTTATGTTAGGGTTTTTCGCCCAAGAAGGAAAAACGCTTTTTGTATGAAGGCATTGTATTGTGATTGTGAAATGATGAATATAAGATTAGATTTTTGGCTCTAAATAGGTTGTTGGTTTTCTTGGTTTGGTTTTCCAGGGTAAAATGTTTGTGTAACATGTGTGTGCGCTATTGTATCTTTTCTTTTTTTATTAAGAATCTATTTGAAATAATTTATCGTACAAGGTTAAAATATAAACTCATGATTAACAATAGTTTATGTTTCAAATATCTGCATATGATTTTGAATCTACACCTTTGCAAATTGTTCTGTTACAATTATCATTTCGACATTCATGCCTTATGGTTTTCATATTTCAAGTATTTTTCCTTTCAATAATGTAGTGTCATAGTGTAAACATGAGGGTTATGATGGTTAAGGTTATGGTGTCAAAGAGTTCATAGTCTTAGGAATTCATCCCTATCATCTGTAAAAGTTGTCATCTCAAATTGTTTTGGTCATGTCAAAGTTATGTCTATGTCCACTTGATAGTTCTCAAGTCCATGTCTTGATCTCAGTAGGATTGATGTTTCCGAAGTTAAATTTATCACTCATTCCATTTGATACTTGTTGATCTATGTTGGTTGTGGAGCCTGATTATCTTCCTGATTCAGAGGTCTTTGTTTTCAGCCGTGTCTATACCCCATGAAGAGTTTACACTTGAGAAGAATGTACACTCCTCCACAAAGGGGAGTGTAGAGGCGGGTTACCTCCTCTGTGAGGTATGGGGGTTCCATCCCCATGGATAGGGGGTCTGGGGGAAAGCAGGCCCTCAACAGGGGTTCGGGGGCGAAGCCCCCAAAGGAAAAACTGCCTTGTAAATGTATATTGTAATTTCATTGTAAATCTAGACCATTCATTATAAGGTTGCATATCTGATGATAGAAGTTGTGTTAGGGTTTTTTTCCCTAGAAGGAAACCCTCTTTTATGAGGAAATGTATTGCGATTATGCATCATTGTGAATATGGTATTTTGAGTGATGATACAATGAGAGAAAGAAGAGGAAGTTATTGTGGGTGTGTTGTAGGTTGTATCCCTTCATTTGTTGGACAATAATAAAGGAAGGACATGAAAATTTCTTTGGTGGACGTAGCCCACACTGGGTGAACAACGTATATCCGTGTCTCTATTGTATTGTGTATCTTCCATGTTTTATTTCTGCATTTGTTTTATTTTATTTCTTTGCGATCTTGTTTTTCTAACAATTGGTATTAGAGCGAAAGGTAACTCACAGGAAAAGAGGGTTCCTGGTTCGAGTGGGAGAAATGGTGGAAGATGGAAAGTTTAGGGTCGATAAATTTAATGACCAAAACTACCAGTTATGAAAGATGTAGAGGGAAGATTGTTTATATCATAAGGATATATTCCTACCATTGGGTGGAATAACAAAGAAGTCGATGGCCATGAAGGACGAAGAATGGGAGGTTCTTGACATAAAGCAACTAGGAACGATACGACTGAGCCTGAAAGTGTCGGTGTCTTTCAATATTTCAAAAGAAAAGACAATGAAGGAGTTGATGGACACATTGGCTAAACTGTATGAAAAAACATCAACGTCCAATAAGGTATTTCTAACGAAGAGATTATTTAATATGAAGATGTAAAAAGGTGGCTCTGTTGTAGATCATTTAAATGAATTTAATATGGTTACTAATCAACTAAGTTCTATAAAAGTGGACTTTGATGATGAGGTCAGGGCTCCTCTAATCGTGTGCTCATTGCCAAAAAGTTGGAATGTCTTGGTCATGGATGTAAGTAACTCTATCTCTAGTTAAAACACTTTAAAATTTGATGATGTTGTTGGTGTTATCCTTAGTGAGGAAATGCGACGAAAAATCACAAGTGAGACATCAGGTAATGCGTTAAACATGGAGAACAAGGGAAGACAAAAGGATACAGGAAAGGGCTCAGGTAACCGTGGGAATTCTAGGAAGGGCAAATCCAAATCCAGATTTGGAAAGATAGAGTGTTGGAATTGTGGGAAGAAAGGACATCTGAAGAAAGATTGCAGAGCTCCAAAGAAGCAAAGAGATGGACAGCAGGAGAAAAAATCAGGAAGCAAATGTAACAGGTGATGTGTTACAAGATGTTTTGATTCTTTCTGTAGATAATATTTCTGAGTCTTGGGTAGTAGATTCAGGGGCTTCATTTCATTCCACACCCCATAGAAAACATTTTCTAGAGTATGTTCAAGGTGATTTTGGATAGCTTCATTTGGGTGATGATGCACCATGCAAAATTGTTGGAATGGGAAAGGTAAAAATAAAGCAAAGTAATGGAAACCAATGGTTGTTGAAAGAGGTAGGACATGTTCCAGATCTAAGGAAAAATCTAATTTCAACAGGGTAGTTGGAAAGTGAAGGATGTATATTCATATTTACAGATAAGGTGTGGAAGGTCACCAAAGGCTCATTGGTGATAGCAAAAGGAGAGAAGGTAGGTACATTGTATTTATGTATTGGTAATACTGACTCTTCTATCTCTTTAGATTCTATAGGAGTGGATACAACACTGTGGCAGCATAGGCTTGGACACATGAGTGATAAGGGGATGCAGATACTTCACAAAAGAAATTTGTTTCCAGATCTTAAACAAATTGATTTGGATTTCTGTGAGCATTTTGTTTATGGAAAATAGAAGAGAGTCATATTTCTCAGAGTCAGAAAAGAAAAGAAGAGTGAAAGGTTAGAGCTTGTACATACAGATGTACAACTTAGTTATCATCTCTTGGTGGATCTCATTATTATGTTACTTTTATTGATGATGCAACTAGAAAAACTTGGGTTTATTGCATTTGAAAAAAATCTGATGTTTTTTATACTTTTAAGAAATGGAAATCTTTGGTTGAGAATGAGACATGAAAAAGGTTGAAGTGTCTTAGATAATATAATGGAGGTGAATATTGAAGCAAGGAGTTTGATGATTACTGTTCATACCATGGGATTCGTAGAGATAAGATAATTCTAGGAACACCACAAGAAAATGGTGTGTCAGAAAGGATGAACAGGACAATCATGGAGCGTGCAAGGAGTATGAGATTGCATGCTAGTTTTCCCTTACAGTTCTAGGCAGATGATGCAGATATTGTTGTTTACTTAATAAACAAAGGACCTTCAAGATCTTTGGATGGTAGAATTCCAGAGGAGGCATGGACAGGTTAAAAAGTAAACTATTCTTTTTTGAAGACTTTCGGTTGTGAGTCATTTGTCCAAATTGACAAAGAAAATAGAACAAAACTTGAGGCAAAATCCAAGAAGTGTACCTTTATTGGATATGGTGTTAATGTTGTTGGTTATCGCTTATGGGATTACGAAAATAACAAAATCATTAGGAGTAGAGATGTCATATTCAATAAGAAGGTCATGTACAAAGATCAATTGCAGGGAAAGAAACAGGAAAAAGAAAAACCAGAATACAAAGTGCTTGATGAGATCACTGAAAATAGAATAAATCAAAATGTAAAACAATGTGAGCAGCAGGTACCTCGAACTCCTGCAAGTGTCGTTAGAAGATCTACCAGGTTAAGTAGACTCCCTTAATGATACTCTTCTTCATTGTATTATTTATTGTTGATTGATTCTGGTAAACCAGAATGTTATGAAGAGACAATGTAGGTAGACACCAAAAAGAAGTGGAAGCAAGGCATGAAAGAGGAAATAGATTCCTTGGTAAATAACCAGACTTGGGACTTGGTTCAGTTGCCTGCAGGAAAAAGAGCATTGCAGAATAAATAGGTTTACAAGTTGAAGGAAGAAGATGGAGGAAAAAAGCGGTACAAGGATATACTTGTTGTAAAGGTGTTTGCACAAAAGAAAGGTATATATTTTGATGAAATGTTTTTTTCCTGTTTTTAAAATGACTTCAATTAGGACTATTTTAAGTCTTGTGGTAGTAGAAGATTTGCATCTTGAACAGTTAGATGTAAAAACAAGTTTTCTCCATGGGGATTTGGAGGAAGAGATTTATATGCAACAGCCACAGGGGACAAGGTCAAAGGGAAGGAAAATTCGGTATGCAGGTTGAAGAAGAGCTTGTATGGCCTAAATCAAGCTCCAAGGAAGTGGTATTTGAAGTTTGGCAGGTTTATGACATAACAAGGTTACAATAGATGTCATTCTGATCACTGCGTTTATTTTAAAAGGCTAGAAAATGGAAGCTATGTTATCTTTCTATTGTATGTAGATGACATGATTTTTGAAGGGTCTAATATGCAGGATATAAATGTGCTCAAGAAGAAACTAGCTATTTCATTTGTAATGAAGGATTTGGGTGTTGCAAAGAAAATCCTTGGTATGAGAATAACAAGAGATAGGAAAAATTGCAAATTGGCATTGTCTCAGGGTGAGTACATAGAGAAGGTGTTGGAGAGGTTTAGAATGCAGAATGTAAAACTAGTTACTACACCTTTGGCCAGCCATTTCAAATTAACTAAGGAAATGTGTCCCAAGACACAGGAGGAGATAGAATGCATGTCCATGGTCCTTTATTCATCAATAGTTGGTAGCTTGATGTATGCGATGGTTTTCACAAGACCATATATTGTACATGCAGTGGGAGTTGTGAGCAGGTATATGAACAATCCAGGTAAAGAAAATTGAGAGGTAGTAAAGTGGATTCTTAGGTATTTGAGAGGCACTGCTACTCATGCATTATTTTTGAAGGTTCAAACATTTTTCTACAGGGATATGTTGATTCATATATGGCAGGTGATAAAGATAGTAGGAGGAGCACCAGAGGGTATGTTTTTACTATAGGTGGAACAACAATAAGTTGGATTTAGAAACTGCAAAAGGTTGTTGCACTTTCAACAACAGAGGCAGAGTATGTTGTTGCTACAGAGGCTAGTAAAGAGATGATTTGGTTACAGAGGTTTATGGAGGAATTGGGAAAGAAACAAGAGAATATCAAGTTGTATTGTGATAGTGAGAGTGTCATTCATATTTCAAAGAAATCGAACTTCCATTCGAATACTAAGCATATACAACTTAGGTACCATTTCATACGATCCATATTGGAAGATGGACATTTGAAGTTGGAAATAATACACACTAGCCAGAATCCTGCAAACATGTTAACTAAGGGAGTAACCAGGGAGAAACTGAGTTCCTGCCTGCTCAGTTTAAGTTGGTATTCAAGCATGAATATGAATATGAGAAATTTACCAGGTCCAAGAAGGTTCATAGTCCAACAAATACAACAATGGTGGAGTTGTTGAGATCAGTCTCCAAGTGGGAGATTGTTGGTTGTGGAGCCTGATTATCTTCCTGATTTAGAGGTCTTTGTTTTCAGCTGTGTTTATACCCCATGAAGAATTTACACCCTGAAAGAATGTACACTCCTCCATGAAGGGGAGTGCAGAGGGAGGTTACCCCCTCTGCGAGGTCCAGGAGAAAGCGGGCCCTCGACGAGGGTTCGAGGGACAATGTTCCTCGATGGGGGTTCAGGGGTGAATCTCCCAAAGTAAACATTTCCTTGTAAATGTATATTGTAATTTCATTGTAAATTTGGACCATTCGTTATAAGTTCATAGATCTGATGACATAAGTTATGTTAGGGTTTTTTTCCCTAGAAGGAAACCCTCTTTTATGAGGGAAATGTATTGCAGCTATGCATTATTGCGAATATGGTATTCTGAGTGAGGAGACTATGAGAGAAAGAAGAGGAAGTTATAGTGGGTGTGTTGTAGGTTGTATCCCTTCATTTGTTGGATAATAATAAAGGATGGACTTGGAAATTTCTCTGGTGGACATAGCCCACACTGGGTGAACCATGTATATCTGTGTCTCTATTGTATTGTGTATCTTCTGCGTTTTATTTTATTTCTCTGTGATCTTGTTTTTATAACAATATAGATTGTTTATCAGTGCATGAATGATGATATTTTTTAGGGAAGATTTAAAAAAAGAAAAAGGAGTAGAGTTGGGAAAGAAAAGGCACCATGAGTTTCAAGATTTAGTTACAAATGGATAATTTGTTAAAACTAAGAATTTTGAGGTTGTCATGCACTCCACACGAGGGATGTCATCCCACAGATGGAGCCAACTTATAAAACACAAAATGACATGGTCAAATTTTGGCCAACTAATACAAATATGTTAATTTTATTGGTCATGGGTTTCCTCTCTTCCTCTTATCTTTCTTCTTCCGTCGCCTTTTTCTCCTTTTCCCCTTTTCCCTTTCTTTCTTCTCTTTTAACCTTTCTTTCTTTGGACTTAATTTATTTTTGGATTATGCAGAGCATGAGGCTCCATATTATATTTTCATCCACTACCTCATATTTTATTTTCTCCACATTTCACATTGCATTGCTACCTTCACAAGACACCCATTTATTTTCACCCTCTTCCCTCTGCAATGATTTACTCAACACCTTTACAGACTCCATTCTCTCCACCCTCCACATCAATTTTTTATGCATCCAATTATCCTCTCCCTGCCATATCCATTTCTTCATAATTTAGATTGTGGAATGTGAAGCCTCTAGCCTCATTTCCACAATTTGCCTCCCCTCACTTTCGCATCAAAACCAATGCTTTGACCAAGGACAAGGGGTAAACAACTAGATAATGACACATAGTGGGTAGAGAAAAAATGAGGGCCAATGGTAGAACACCACATGGATTTAGGATGATATAAATATGGACTCTAAATTATATGGTGACATGACATAACACTAGGCCAGGGACGTGAGCAAGTATGTGCATGCATAGATTTCCTATTTATTGCACACTGTAATGAGTTTGTATTGGATATTATAAAGACTATATTTTTTTTCTTCTTGGATGCATGTGGTGTACACCTTAAAGACCTGATTCTAATGGTTAGTGATGATTTAAATATCATATCAATGACGTTTAAGTCTCATCTTGTAATTTTCCCCAACATAACTAGGGAACATTACTTGCGAAAAACCACATAAATTCAAAAATTTCTTTTGCTAATTAATTCATGAGCATACGAGCTACGAATTGAACAAATTTATAACTAAAATATGATACCCGTAAATAATTTCACCTACAACATTATAAAAGAACATAATGCAACCATAACATCATCTACAACTTCCCATAAAAATAATTCTCATGCACAGTGTAAAACACAACGATAAAAAACATAAGAGAAATTCATAAAAATATTATACACTTATCTTTTAAAATGTTTGTGCAACCAACTTCTTGGGAAGGACGTTCCACCCAACCATAGACCTTCTGCTTCAAATCTCAACAAGTCACCCCTGAGCTGGGGATAGGAATCCACAAGAGAAGGGTGCCTCTAACGGTCCACTCATAGCTCTAAATCTCACAACCCACTAGTATTCTCCTACATCTATCCAAAATTTTCTCCAACTCTCTTTCTCTTGACCTTCTCAACCCAAGGAATGTACCCCTTCACTGCTATCAGTCCCTTAGGCGTCCCATTCATTTATTAGGGTCTCTCTGGAACAGGTAACAAAGAATCTCTCTATTGGGAACTCAAGGGAACTCACTGCCAAGAAAAATGCTAGGAAAAACAATAACAACACTTGTTGTTACAGTGAAACTCACCAAGGAGTTCACTCTTCAGGCCTAACAACATGGCTCTTCAATTTCCATCTCCAAAATGCTCCAATAACACTCCAAAATGCTCTAGAATTCTCCGAGATTTAACAGTCCAACTCCAATTCTCTTTTCCCTTTCCCTCTCCCTTGTTTCTCATGCAAAACTCAATGTGAAAAAACTGCCTATTATCCCCAATACGAATTTCCTCTATTTTCCCAAGATGGTTGAATTCTCACTCTGCCCAATGTGGATTGTACTACAACCCCATGCTTCCAATAACTATGGATGCCACTTCTGCACCCACCCCTACTAGGTATTTAATGATTGGGCTCTCATACACTCAAACATAAAATATAATTTATCCCCAATGCTAATAAAATTCAGAAATATGGGTTGAATTAATACCCATAATTAATTTCCTCCTTGGGTTCCTCTTGGTCACTCCTATACATTTTTAGACATTCCCTCTCTTGTGGATAAATCAACCCCCATCTCTATCTATATTCCCAGTAGCTGATGTCACATTGTATTTATTTAAAACATAAATACAATTCACATATTACATAACTTGGCCATAGCCATATTCATATCTACATTATGCATAGTTAAAATGAGGATTATAGTGGGGATATTACACATCTTCCATGGATGATATCTCTAGTTACAGAATGAGATGTGTGATTTCTTGTTGAGAATCCCATGGAAACAATACCTAATGACATGGTTAAATTGGTGATTTCCATGTGGCACATGGACCCATTTTGAAAGAAAAGGAAGATATATATCTTTTTTGCATGGAAAATGCCATCATTTATTCTCTGAGAGTTGAGGCTTTCTTATTTATTCCAGAGAAGTTTGAAATAAAAGTTGTAATACATAGGATATCGGGTGTGAATGCTTATTATGAACATGGGAATGAGTAAATGAAGATTGAAAGCATGGGCCATGATTCAAGGCTAATCTGAAAATTCATTTATTGTTGAAACCCACATGCAATGATAAACTTGAATTTTTCAACATGAGGATTGGGTTAGAAGTTCCTTATTTGCTTATGTTTTTATTGAATGATCATCTATGACTTTATCATAGAATATCAATTTTAATTGTCATAATAGTCTTGATATTTTTTTCTACTATGTCACGATGATCAATCCATTGTTGCTATTTAATATGAGAATGAATATTATGAAAGGGTTGGGTATTAGAATATTACTCCCATGCTTAATGTTATATCTTATCGAAGGAGAAAACAATTTCATAATGGCAGATGTGACTTCACCTTCTTTGCCTTTGTAAATCAGATTTTTGTTTAGACGTTGCAATAAGAAACTATCATTGATCTTATTATATTTGTCGTTGATGTGAATTGTTATTCTTTCCCTAGAAGTTTGATATGATTATATATAGAAGATGTGATTGGTTTTCTATCCCATCTTAATTGTGTAAGCTTATTGTTAATAGAATCTATTGTGACCAAGTTCTTTAGGTTATGCTTTGATTATTGACTAGATGGATAATAATGGTTTGGTGTTTTTATTGTCGGTCTATGATTTTCTTGAAGATTCATTTGTTCACCTTGGACTGCATTGATTTAGTATCTTATGAAGAATCTAGTTGAAATACTTAGCATGATTCGTTCTTTAATCGTAATTGCAATGCCTAGCTTCTTCACCCTTTATCATTCATTCATTTGGTTATACTTTATCGTTTTCCCCAACACATATGAACTAGGCTTGCAAATCCAACTATGATCTAACATTATATCTATTTTCCTTGGTTCTCTCATCGACCATATCCCCGCATGAATCTCATAAGATCCAAGTTGAAGAATGTTAATTAGGGATGCCTCCCTTGAGTTGGAAAAAAAACGACCAAAAGTGAGAGGAGATACATTGTGGTGATAGTGGGAATCCTCCTAAGTTGCTCCAGTCTTGTGCTAATGGTATTACTAGAATTTTGTTTTAAGGTGCGGGTTTTAGGACTAACAGGTCTTTAAGGACACATGGTGTATTTATTTTGGTAGGGTCCCTTGACATACATAAATCAACAACCCTTTCTTTATTGGGTCATCACCACTTTTGAATGAGACAACCGCTCCTCTGAGAGAATGGGAAGTAAGTAATATGTTCACCATCCCAAATAGCATGCTAGCTCCCCAAACTGATTGAACTAGTAATTGAATAACACTTGTCCCTTAGTCAAAAGCATCATTTCCAAACCAAATATGTTTTAGGTAGAGGTATGAGGTGTCCCTATGAATCCCCAATAGTTGACAATGAAGAAGGAGGAGCTTGAGGTTGGGGAATTTCCCAAAATGGTTGATATAAACAAAGGATAACGAAAAACAAGTTGGATTGTATTGTATAAGTTGGTGAATTTTCTGTTGTTGTTGTGTTGTTATGTTCATGCTTAGATTATGTCCTCGTTTCTTTTCTTATTATATATTATGGGCATGTTGTCTGAAAATTAAAACCAATGATTTCAATTTAATTTTATCTATTTCTACTCTTAAATCATATCCTTAAGAGATATAATTGGGATAGGAAATTGATGTCGTAATTGTATCATATCCCCTATTGTTTCCCTTGTTGATAGGGGTGAATTTATTTGTGAAATCAATAGGGATTATCCACAATGAAAGGTCCCAATTAGACCTTACATTATTTGGAATAGGGAATCCCTTCAATTTATGACTCACCAACCTTTAAATGGTTTTGAGTTATTTTACTAGTTGCGGCTCGATCCACTATTTAGGTTTTTGGGAATGCAAGAAATGAAATCCAACTAAACTAATATGAAACATGCATAATGATGCCTAGGTTAAAATAACAAAATTGATGAGATAAACATAGAACCAAATATATAACTTCTTTATACCTTTAGTAAAAAGTTACTAAGAAAATAAAAGTATAAATTTAAATAACCAATTGCAACACAAAAAAGTATGGAAATGAACAATTGAATACAATATTATGCTTATGGCTATACTTGTTTTTTGAGAAAAACAAAATAAGACAAATTTCTCATACATGAGTAAAATTTACACTATAAAATAAAATTCTTACACCATTCCAAAACTTAGTAAACTAGCATACATAGTTCTACAAATCATAGGTTTCAAAACTGTAGTTTGTCTCCAAATGGCTTGGCTAACAATGGCTTCTCATTAATTAATTTTCTAAATTTTTTTACAAAATTGTTGAAGAAAAAATCCCCCATACCCATTGAATTCATCTTATTTATACAAAAGGAAGAGGGATGGAAAATCATGGGTTTGACACACCTGGATGACTATTTGTTTCGCCTCCTTGTCTCTTGATTATCACTATCACTTCATTTTCCTTTCCCTTATGAGGATTTGACTCCCTTTGACTATTCTAACTTTTTACTTTGATGTTAGCATTCCCTTTTGGGTTGTTTGAATCCTCTTCTATAAGATAAATTTCTACTTGTCTTGAGGAGGCTTGTTCCTTTTATCTTCTCAATTTTCTTACAAAGGCCACCCATGCCTCAAAATTCCAGCTAAGTGTTTCCCCATGAGAAAATGTATGCTAGTAGAGGGAGGCTTTGTATGATGTAATACTCTAACTTATCTTTTTCTCATGTTTCTCCATTTTAGGAAATATAGTCTTGATTATTGTTATGTGCGTGGTAGGAGATTCAATAAACTTCTATATGGATGCTTCATTAATCTCGAGGAGAGCTCTGATATCCTTCTTGTTGGAGCCAATATAACTTTTCAAATCTTTGGACACCTGTTCTTGTGGAGATAAATTATTCCTAGGTCCAAAAGAATAGAAGTGACAATTGTTTTCCATTCTTTTTATGAGTTAGCATATCCTAGCACAACCATTAACCTCACAAGTAATCCCTTGGAGAGCATCATAATATTTCTTCTTCCACTATTTCAAATTGGACTCCATTTCTTGCACAATTTGTGTAGTGACAACAAGAACTTCAAGAGGAATTTCTTCTAGTGCAACTTGCGAATCTTTCACTCGATCAAACTAAATATCATCTTGTTGGTACTATAGTTCCCACACTTTCACATATTTCGTGACTTCTGCTATGTCTTTCCCTTGTGCCTATAGATGTTGTGTGCTATTATAGAATTCCCTTTGCACAATGTTCAATTCATTATGTACTCTAAAGGAATAGTCGATGAACTCAAGAGTTTGATAATTTCTAGATTTATAATACTTATCTCATTCTTCTTATCCAATCATAACCTTTTTTTCTTTGATATTAGTCCTCTTCCTTTCGATTTCATCTTTTTTATGGATCTTCTTCCTTGCTTCTTCTTTTCTTGCTACTATAGTTTCCCTTTTTCTAATTGGTATTATTTCCTTAGGATATTTGAGTATTTCAATTATCTGTACATTGAGGTTAACCTACGACCAATATTTCCTAAGGACCTATCTTCGTCTTTCTACTTCCCTTGGAGTCCATGTAGAAATCCTACAAAAGAATAGAGCATATACGGTTAATTTTTCAAATTAAATTAACTTAAATTGGCATGTCCCTTTTAACCATTTGAATTAGATAATATTTCAAGGTTTTCAAGAGTATTAACCCTAATTTGAGATGCATGATGTAGTATCTAGATGTATTCCCCAACTTTTGAATGTGAATTCCTAATGCAGGTTTGAATTGGGAAATAAGACTTGCATGCAAGATGACTGATACTAAAAATTATGCCCTTAAATATTTGAACTGAAACATTCTTACATTCTTTCGTGGCCTTGGGAATTACTAAGAGGAATAAAATACCATATCAATATATTTACTTATTGAACCATGATACATAATACGTGCAAACTTTAATTCATACTTTGGACATCATTCTTATTACTAAAGTTCGAATAAGGTGGTGGTTCAAGATATGGTGATGTTGAATTTAGCCAAGATAAGACATGATTTAAAGCATGTGCAAATGCACAACTAACTTGTATACACCAAAGATTCCAATTCAAACTTTAAAATATTTCACATAGGCAAAGAGTTTAAAAGTAGTGGGGGAATGATTTATGAATTAGGGCCAATTGAAAAAATTGAGACCCATTCTCACTATATTTTGACAAGGGAGGACTAATTTTTCCATCAGGTTTGATTGTAAAATCAGGACAAGGGTTCGCATGGAGGAGTCTTGATTTTGAATTACCTTACTAATCATAACCTAAATTCAAAATATTTCAAGAGCACAACCTTACGTTTGCAGAAAATTTTGAAGGTCACAATAAGGTTTCAAGAAGTGAACAAGAGTTTGTGGGAAAGGAGGTAAACTTCTAGGGCTAATTGACAAATTAGGACCTCGTTTCACTATCATTTGGTGAGGAAAACCTCAAATCTTTGGAAAATTGAATTGATCATTGAATCAGACTAAGGTTGAAGAGATTTAGTGGAGATAGGGCCGGATCCAAAGGTTTTGGACTGATAAAAGAAATATGGATTTTGAAGGTACAATACAAAGCTCGAAAATAATATAAACAAAACAAAAGAAACATCGAACAAAATCAAAAGTGTTGTTTGTAATTCTCAAAATAAACTGTGTAAGGAGTTTTTGAAATGTCCAATGTTTCAAGTGGACACTCCACCCATCATCAGGGACTGCTCAAGCAATAATATGAAAAGAGTGTTGGGGTAGGGGGGTATATAAATGTGAAGATAATATGATCGTTAGGGAAAAGGATAGACATAGTCGTCGTGAAAAAAGAGAGTTATTTTGCTATTATTAATAAGGTAAAAGTAAACAATAATAAAAGGTTTAATTTTAAAGCTAAGAGAATAGTTAATCAATAATAAGTATTAAATAATAATATTGTTAATCAAGTATAATTATTAAATAATAATATTACTAATAGTATACCTACCTTGGATTACTCTTTCCCTCAATGCTCTCACCCTCCAACATTGCACCATCCTACCACTGACTCTTCTCTCCTCACCACTTCCTCTTCTTTTGACCTTAATTATCCCGACCTCCATGCTCAAAAGTCATCCTCACATCCTTACGATCCCGCTATCCTGCCTCTTCCTTTGCTTAATTAAAAACCCTCTTCTTGTGATCCCTCACCCTTTACCTACTTGTCCCTCGATCCGTCTCTTCCTTGTAATAATGACTTGATTCCTTTATCCATATTTAACGCCTCTACCTTCATTGCCTCCCAGAATAACCTCAACTTGGGTTGCGCCTCCCCTCCCTTATATTGACCACCTATCTTCCTCTCGGTGCCCTGCCACGATCATAAACTTATCCTCTTTTTTTTGGATCCACCCTCACTTCACCTTTTAGATGAAGGATTTATTTTTTCCCTTGATCCTCAATGTATTTCCATCAAAGATATTATTATCTCAATTGAATCTGTAACCCAAAACCTTCCCCCTCATGAAGTGAAATAAATTAGGCAAGATTGTGGTAGAATTATCCGGTGTGCCAAACCTCCTAAACACAATCTAACTAAAAAAGAATATAAATATATTCAACATCTTAATAATAATCGTGACATCATTATATTAAAATACAATAAAGGTTATGCCACCGTCATCATGAATAACTCAAAATATGAATCCAAACTTTTAAACCTCCTCTCCTCTTCTTCTTTCAAACCTCTCGCCAAAATCCCTTTGAATACCATCACTAAACTAGTCACTAAAACCATTAAATATTCCTCTCTAGACCCAAACATCCAAAATAAAATAACTCCCCATAACCCAAACCCTCCCCGGATATATGGACAACCAAAAATACATAAAAAAAACATTCCCCTTAGACCCATAGTTAGCGCTATTGGTTCCCCCACCCATATTATTTCCCTCTTTTTGGCTATCAAAATTAAACCCTTTACTGGAAAAACTTCCCCCTTCATTGAAGACTCCTCTGACTTTATCCAAAAAAAAATTGATCTTCAACTTGATGACCAAGAGTTATTGGTCAACTTTGATGTCGTCTCTCTATTTACCAAAATTCTTTTCCTTGAAGCATTAGAACTCATCTCCAAAATGGTGGACAATGAAACCCTAAACCTAATTGAAATATGCCTTAACTACACCTTCTTCAGATTTAAATGTAATTGCTATGAATATACTAAAGGAACAACCATGGGGTCTTCTCTAGCCCCTGTGGTTGCTAATATTTTCATGAATCACTTTAAGACCTCAACCCTCAACAACTTTCATCTCAAACCTAAATGTTGGTTCATAATCATCGATGATACTTTCGTTATCTGGCCTCATGGTCTCTCCTCACTGATATCCTTCCTCAACCATTTAAATAACATCCCCCCCATATCCAATTCACTATGGAAATGGAGAAGGACAAATCTCTCCCCTTTCTCGATGTTCTCTTCTCTTGCCTCCCTAAGGGTTCCCTTACCCACCAAGTTTAAAGAAAAAAGACTCATACTAACCGATACCTTCATGCCCAATCCGATCACCATCCTTCTCAAAATTCCTTTATCCTCAAAAATCTTGTCACTCGAGCCATTCAAATATCTGACCCCCAATTTCTTGAGAAAGAAAAATCCCACCTAACCAAGGCCCTTTTTTCCAATGGCTACACCTCCTCTCAAATTAACAAATCTTTTATCTCAGCCCAAAACTCTAAGTTGATATTTTCTTCCTCCTCCCCCCCCCCCAACTCTCCTTTCTCTCCACTACATCCAAGGAACTACTGATCACATATCCAAAATTCTTGCCAAAAAGAATATCAAAATCATCTTCAAGCCTTTCAAATCTCTCAAACAATCCTTGATATCTACAAAGGATTAATCTAACCCAATGTTTGTCTCAGGAGTTTACCAAATTCCTTTCTCTTGTGACAAATAATACATTGGCCAAACTGAGAGATCCTTCAAAGCCCATCTCAAAGAAAACATAGTTGACACAACCCACACTCACATCTCTAAATCAACTATTGTTGAACACTCTTTCAATTGTACACATCTATTTTTTTTTGACAAAACCAAAATCTTGACCTCAACACACCATTACTCTTCTTGTGTCATATGAAAAGCTCTTGAAATCGAAAAACATCCTAAAACTTTTAATCGTGAATATGGGTATAAACATAGCCATTCATGGAAACCTATCATTCATGACATCAAACAATCAAACTAAAATTTCTTATGGCTTCCCTGTGCCACCCTTTCCTCGTCCATTCCCGCGCAACCCCCTTCCTTTGTTATAAATTATTGTCATTCCAATCTCCAATCAATAATTTTTATCATCCTAGTTCCATAATTATCAACTTTATCATCCTAAAGCCATGATTTTTAATTATTCTTATTCCTAACTTCTAATTAATTCTAATTATTATGTAATTAGTATTAAATATATAATTTAATTAGTATTAATTATATAATATTACAACTCAAGTGATAATAGATTTGATTACGGATGAAAAAGTTGCAATCATGAAAGGAAGTGTGGTAATCCAGATAGTGCATGCCACAATAGCTCCATTAGGACCTCTAGTGCATGGGAAGATATTCAATAGCTCGAGTTCATGCATCCTCTCCTCTCAATGTTCTATTAAGGATGGGAGAATGCCAATGCTTGTTATTTTCAAGAAGACAGAATTCAAAGCCCTATCAATTGGCCAAAATTTCCAAGACACACCCTATATATGGAATTTTACTAAATTCCCCTAGGGGAGTGTAAAATTAGGCACTTGGTGGTTAGGCAGAGAACCACATCCTCCACTTCAGTTTTCTTAGTGTTTGGAGGAAAGTTCAGAGAGGCGTGAATTAATTGAAGTACAGGGTACAATTACGAAGATTGCAACAATAATTCTGTATATTGGGTTAGTTTCTTAGAATTCAATATGTCTCTGGATAGTTCATAAATCTCTACGGTGGCTTGTGGTAGTGGTATTCCAGTGGCTTGGCGAAGGGACTCCTATCCCTCTCATATCTATTGACACCCTGCAAATCAATTTGGTAATTTTTCTGGTTAGTTTTATTGGTCTCCTTTTCATTTTGGTTATGCTCTTGTTAGAATCATTGTTGATGTCCAATACTTATGTTTATAAAATCAAATTGTTCTTTGGAATTCATCTCCTCTCTCCCGCTTCCTTGAATCAAATACGAGTTTTGGTAAGTTTGGTTGGTTGTTATCTGGAGGTAACTTCGTCAATTATATAATTTGATCCCTGCTCTTCATTTCTCACCATGGCACACAAGAAAGCACCTCATAAAGCTCAGGAGCTCAAAGAGGAGGAGCTAGTGGAGGAAAACTTAACCTTCTCCCACCGACTTTCTCTCAAAGTGGATTCTCATAGTTCAAATCTTTCCTTTTCCATGGAAACTTTGGCACAACATAGAACGATCATTGGACAACTCCAGGATGAAGTGGAATTTCTTCATAGATAGGGATAGTCGATTCAAACAAAATTGGAAGCAAGGGAGTCATCCTCAGAGCCCTTCGTCCATAATCAGAATGGAGTGGAACACAACAAACTTGAGAATAGTGCAAAAATGATGTTTCCATATTTGAATGTGGCTCTGGTGCCACCAGTAGATAAAGAATTCATCAAAACATAAAATTAGTCTATCCTTTCAGTATTTTGCAAAGATATGTATTATGTAGGGTAAATATTTTTGAATTCTAAAGATTTTGGACTCAGTAAAGCAGGATAAGTTTTTGATCTGAAAATGAAAAAGGTTTGTGTGCACAAATTTGCAAGTGAAATAGTTATGTGATTTAGGAAAATGGATCAAGTTGCAAACACATAAACTTAATGAGTTTTTTTTACTTAACATGAGAAACATAAGTAGACATAGACAACCATAAAAAACAAACACATAACACAACTAAACACTAGTACATTTGGGTCAAATTTCGACGACGTGTTCGGTGCAATTGCCACTTTATATTGTCGGGAGAACGACAAACAACATACCCCCTCAAACATCGTTTCACATGACATTTTCTTTTCCAATGCCATATATATCGTCTCTCTTGCGACATTTCATGTGGACACGTGTCACGTGTCATCTCGGATTTGATTGTCCAAACCCCATATAGCCGTCACTATAGTGACACCAGAGACATCAGAATTTTGATGTCCCATTTCGTCGGTCCCCGCTACGTGGACGCCATGGGAGCGACATTATGGACGTCGTAATACCGACGTGTGGTAACGTCGCAAAACCGACATTAAGCTATATATCAACAATGTGTATGCCATGGGGAGCGACTTCATGGACGTCGTAATACCAGCGTATGGTCTACCATAGGAGTGACATTATCGATGTCGTAATACCGACGTTAAGCTATATATCATCGACGTATATTCCATGAGAGAGAAGTTATGGACGTCGTTGTTCCAACGTATTGTAACGTTGCTCAACCGACATTAAGCTATATATCACCGATGTATATGCCATGGGAGCGATGTTACAATACGTTGGAATAACGACAACCTGTAGGTATTTAAAAGAAAATTTTTGAAATCAAAATTTTCAATGAAAATTGAAAATTTATTTACTTTTTCAGTATTCATTGTTGGTTTAATCCAATCAAATTGTTTCATTATTTATTTTTACATATCACTCCTAATTAATAATAATTCAATGATTGTGTCATAATTGAATGAAAGATGATACAAAGTTCAATTGATTAAAAATAGGCCCATTGGTTCAGGGAGGTGGGTCCTTAATTAATAATCATTTAATACTATGTGGTTTCCATAATAAAAATGATTGATATGTTGAGATATATTATATAAGGCTATCACATATTTAAACATATCGCTCACGACTATTTCCACAATATCTTAAAGAAATATACTATTGCATATATCTTCATGGAAATTGTAGAACCAATTTAGTGGGGTAGGATTTAATAGTTGGAGTGTGCTATTCCTCAAATTGGATTGGAACCTCATGCATTTGATATTTTTTCACTCATTCTCCTTCCCAACCTATATAGCATATAATAATTGTATAAACAATCATGAAAAATTAGTGCATGTATAAAAAAATATAAAAGTTTGAGAATACAATAAATATTAAAAAAGATAATGAATGTGTATATAGCTAATTACCATGGGATGATATTCATTTGATCCCCAATCCATGTGCCCATATTTGCTACAATTTTTTTTAGTTGTTGCTATTAAAACTCTTTTAGGACGCCTAGTACAACAATTTTTGCAAGGGAAATAACATTTACCGTCACCCTTTTCACTCTCTTTCATTTTTTTCCCCACCTCTAATGTTTTCTCACATTCTTCCCCATAGACATATACTGAAAAAAAATACTTGTTTTTTGCTCTCCAAGAAGATCGACTTATACCCTTTTTGAACTGTCGTTATTATAGCAAACTTGTCACAACATCTGTAAAATGCAACATATTTATAGATTTTATAACGTCGCAATTCCGACGATAGTTGACCAAGTCAAAGTTGACTTGGTGAAATATTAGGTGACAGTTGGGATGGGGAAAACCTAGTCTCCATAATGTCGCAAGTGCGAAAAATATTTCACCAAAGTCGCAAGAAAGACGAAAATGCAACATCGTCCCAAGAGCGAGGTCCTCCTAACTTCATCGCAAGAGTGACATGTTTTTGTACTACGTCGCAAGAGCGACGTTATCGGGAAATATGGAGAAAAAAAATTAAAATTTACTCTATTTTTCGACAGTATGGCCAATTTTGTCCATAACGTCTCAAATAGAACGTCAAAATTTTTCCAATATGTACTAGTGAAATGATAAAGAATTTCACCCCTCTCTTGGGATACATCTCCTGGTCCAGATTCCCATGGATAGTTTTCATTAATGCTCAAAGTGTCAAAATTAGTGCTTTACAATGCTCATAATACAAAATAGATGGCTTCAATGGCTTAAGAATGTCCAAAAACCCCTAGTTGGGATCTTCTTACACCTGGTTTGGCCAAAACCTTAGAAGAAATTACTTCCTGGAAGTTTCTCCTAATTACTTGTTGTACCTGCTCGCCAAAACACACTCTATCAAAAACTAAACTTGGCCTCTGTTTGTTTTTTGTGCCAAAAACCTAGTATGCATGCTATTCCAGATCGTGGGCACAATTGTCACATGTTTAGAGGGATAGGCACCTTAATGGGCGGAGGGCATGATCACGTGGCCCCCCATGTGTCTAAGCACCGACCTACATTTCCACACCTAGCTGGTTATCAGTTGGAACCTCTGCGCCAAAGGTCGTATGGAAAGTGTATGGTGACCAAGGGCTAGGGCTAATCCCCAACCCTTTCTCCGCCCAACCGAAAGTTTAATGCAACTTAAATACAAGTTTGAATGTATAAGGTTAAGTAACAAATTTAGGTGGGCTGGTGGCCCAGCTTATGCAGAGACTCTACCCTTGCTATAGGTCTCGGGTTTGACCCCCGCAGACTCCAAACAAACTTTTACACCAATAACTAACGACGGGGTGCCACGTGGCAGCGCCTGGCTGGGCCACATGGCACCTTTCCATTCGCCAAAAACATTCCACCTATCAAAAAAGGATTGTTCCACCACACCCTGCCAAATCATCTTGCCACATCATCACCTTGACATGTCACTTGTATGGTCCCCTTGCCATGTCAGCAGTACGATCTGCACAATCAATTTGTACGGATTGTGTACAATCAACATTTTGCTTGTTTGGAAAAGTGGACAGAACACGATATCTAAACCATATAGACTCTGTTTGATCCTGTTCAAGTTGCGTTAGGATTGTGAGGATGAGATCTATGCAATGAATCCATTTTTGAGCAATTTCGAGCACTTTGATTTTTGAGCATATTTTGATCCCCTGGATCACTCCTCCCCATTGGGAAGATTTTGGACCTCCAAAAGACTACTTTCAGTCAATCTGAAGATGAGGGTATAGTTCCCTCACCTTTCCAACCTCAATCCATCTATATTTGCTTGGATTTGTTCCTTTAAGAGCAACACAAAGGTATTCCACATTCCCTCGTTTTGAAGTTCTCATCCTCCTGTCAAGGATTGTATCCTCATGCAATTCTGAAAGATATTCTGGTGAGAAGTCATCTATGGAAGGAATATGAACATGCTCTCCTTGATCATCAATCAAATGAGGCTCATACAATCCCAAATTCTCAACATTAACAACTGCATACATTTTCATATAAGGAGGCAAATCCAAACAAAAGGCATTGTTACCAATATTTTCAAGAATATTGAAAGGTCCATATCTAATTGGTTTCAGTTTTTTACCTTATCATTTAAGCCTCTCTTTGCTAATGTAAATCCAAACTTCATCTCCAAATTGTAAACTGTGATCAACACGATGCTTGTCATGTCTTGTCTTTTACTTGGCTTGGCTCTTTTCCAACTGTTCTTGTACCATTTGATGCACCAACTGAATTTGTTCAATGAAATTCTTTTCTCTATCAATCTCATAATGACCATCAATAGCAATATCCTTCCCAAATATAAAATCTAAACGAGATTTTGGAAAATAATCAAAACATGCCTCAAATGGAGATGTTTGAGTCAAAGAGTGATTAGCTCGGTTATAAGCTTGTTGAATGTAGTGTAGGTTCTCATCCCAAAGCTTAGGATGTTTTTTGCAATAACCACGAATAATATGTACTACGGTTCTATTCACCACTTCTGTTTGACCATCAATTTGTGGATGAAATGATGTGCTCTTTTTCAGTTTGGTGTCCATGAGTGCCCATAAGATTGACCACAAATTCCCAATAAATCAAGAATATCGATCATAAATAATGGATTTGGGAAACCCAAAATGTACCCAAACATGTTGAAAGAACATTTGTGCCATTTTTTTAGCTATAACATGCTTCTTACAAGGCATCAAAATACACATTTTTATGAAACGATCAACCACAACATGAAGATAATCATGATTCTTTTTTGACATAGGTAGACCTCCTACAAAGTCCATGGAAATGCTTTCCCAAGGATGAGAAGGAACCATAAGTGGAGTATATAAACCCAACTTTCTATTTCTAGGATTAATTTTAGCACATAAAGAACATCCTCTTACATATCTTGAAACACTTTCATTCATTTTAGGCCAATAGAAATACCTTTGCAAATTAGCCATTGTCTTGCCTACACCAAAGTGGCTAGCAATAAGAGAAGAATGTCCTTCCCTTATGATGTTGACTCTTTCACCCTGTGGAATACATAGCTTTCCAAGATGATACAAAAGCTTATCATGCACATGTTAATCCAATTCCTCAACTTGGTTAGAATGACACAAAGTTTCATAAACCTCTTTAAAATCAACATCTAAATCATATTGTTCAACATAGCGCTCATGCATGGTATACTTATGCTTAAGAATAATTGAAGCACTAACAATAGGCCTAGAATTCGTATCAACAACTTTGTTACAAATTCATTTCTTATACCTGATAACCAAGTGGAATTGTTGTAGAAAACCCATCCATCTGAAGTGCCTTGCTTGCTGTAACTTTGTTTGTGATTGTAAGTATTGCAATGGTCGATGATCTGTGTGAATGATAGTTTCTTTTTCCGACAAAAAATGTTTCCATTTTTTCACACTTTGCACCAATGCATACAACTCCTTATCATATGTAAGATAATTAATCACAACGCCATTAAAAGTTTTAGAATGAAAACAAATGGGCTTACCATGTTGCAACAAGACTGCTCCCATTTCATAATTACTTGCATCTATTTGTATCTCAAATGGCTATCTCAAATTAGGAAGTGCAAGAACTGGAGCTGAACTAATCTTCTCCTTCAATGCATCAAAGTATTTTTGTTGCTTTCCTCCCCATTGGAAAACTTGTTTGATTCTTGTCACTACATGTAATGGAGCTGCAATTGAAGAGAAGTTAGCAATAAACTTTCTCCAATATTGGGTTGCTCCCAAAAAACTTCTTACCTTTGTCACATTGTTGGGCTTGGGCCAATCTAAAATGACTTTGACCTTGGAAGTATCTATTTTCAGTTCTCCTCCTCCAACAATATGTCCCAATTAAATAAGTGAGGTCTTTCCAAACTCACATTTAGACATTTTCAAAAACAATTTTTCTTTCTTCAATGCATCTAAAACTTTCTTTACATGCATAACATGCTCTTCACGATATTTTCTAAATATCAAAATGTCATCCAAGTAGACAATCACACAATCATCAAGAAAATGCCTTAAAACATCATTCATGACTCTCATGAATGTAGCAAGAGCATTACAAAGTCCAAATGGAATAACCATCCATTCAAACAAACCTTGTTTTTTTTTGAAATTTGTCTTCCATGTGTCTCCTTCAACAATCCTAATCTGATGATATCCACTTCTCAAATCCAACTTAGTAAAATAATTAACATCTTTCAATTGATCAAGCAAATAATCAATTCTAGGAAGAGGATAACGATTCTTTATCACAATCTTGTTTAATGCTCTAATATATACACACATGCGCCATGTACCATCTTTCTTTGGTACTAAAACAATTGGTGACCCACATGGCAATGTGCTTGGAATGATACCCCCTTTTTCAAGAAACTCTTGATTTTTTTTTTTTAATTTCAACATTCTCCATGACTGACATCGTGTACATACCAATGTTTGGAAGAGGGCAATCTTGTTGCAATTGAATCTCATGTTGGGGACCCATTTTTGGAGGAAATCCTTTTGGTTCCTGAAACATCTCATCGTATTGGTTAACAACCTCATATAAATCAAATTTTAACTTTGCATCACAACCTTGGAAAGATTCTTCTTCAACATTGTCTTTGGGTTTGATCATCAAGAGTACAAATTTATTACTAGCATTGACTAATCTCTTCATTTGTCCAATATTTACAAGTGACAAATTCAACTTCTTTGTATGTTCTCTAACAATGTACTCAATTCCATTTTTAAACAAATGATACTTGTTCTCATGATGATGAAATATGACTCCCCTATCATATAAATATGGGCTTCCCAACACAATACCACAAATATCCAATGGAATAACATCAAGCTCTACCTCATCTATAAAGTTTGTAGTCATGACAAATCTAAGTTTACATCTTCTTGTCACATGCAATTTGGAATTGTCACATATCCATCCTATAGGATATGGTTTAGGATGAGGAGTAGTTTCCAAATGCAATTTTTTAACAGTGTCTTCAGATATGAGGTTTGCTTGAGATCCAATATCAAATAGAGTATCTATCTTTGTATGATTTGAAATTACCCTTATGTGGAAAAGATCTATTCTTTCTTTTTCATGTTGAGTTTCATTGAGGCTACTACTTGAAGAACTAGTACTTGCAATATAATCCTTTTCCTTGAAAACACATGGCTGTAATTTTTGTTTCATCTCCCAAATCATAACCTAAATCATGTTGTGTAGTTGCAACAGTCTTTGGTTTCCCTTTGTTGTTGAAATTTTTGGGTCTCTTTTCAGGATGAAATTTCCAACAATGGTCTCCATCATGGCCATCTTTTGAACAATTTTTACATGTGAGTTTCTCTCCCTCTTTCTCGACTGAAGCATTCTTTCTTCCATTTCCCTTGAATTTCCTCTTTCCCTTGTCTCCATTAACAAATGGCTTCTTGCTTCCTCCTCAAGGTTCATTCCTCCCTCTTTCTTCCAAATGAGTTGCCTGTACACAAACTTCATCTAGATTTGTAGGGTTAAACATAAGTATTATGTGTCTCAAGTAGCTATGCAATCCTCCAATGTATTTGAGTAAAGTTTCTTGAGAAGATAAATCTATACCCAAAATCAAAGCTCTTCTTCTAAATTCTTGAGTGTAGCTTTGCACAATTTTCCCTTTAGCTTGTCTAAAATTTTGCCAATAAATAATATCTTTCTACATGTATGCTAATGGATAAAATTGCCTTTTAAGTGCAACAATAAAATCATTCCAAGAGGATAACACTTTACCCTGTTTATTCATGTTCTCTTGAGTTTTGGCTTCCCACCAAATGAGTGTTGTGATTTCCAATCTAAGAGAATCAAGATGCATCTTAGTTTCATCATCTTTGATTCTTTGTATCCTACAATACACTTCAATTTGACGAATCCAGTTATCCAATTTCTCAACATTTACCTCTCCATTGTACATAGTATATTCAAGCTTAATATCAAGCTTAAGAAAAGGAGTTTGTGGAGGAATTTTACCATGTTCTTTTGCAGAATTTGGAGGTGGTTGTGAAATGGTAGAATAAGTGGAAGATGGAGGTGAAGGAGCTGTAGTATCGCCATTCCCTGCATTTCCTTTTGGAGTTTTATCACCACTATCTTCATTACCTCTTGGAGGATTTGAGATTTCACCTTGAAACCTTGCATTTCTTTCTTCAAATAAAACTTTCACCATTTATGTCATATCATAAAAATATTTTTTGAAAGTTTCATCTTCTGAAGTAAGAGTTTCATGACTCTCCTCATGAGCCATTCTTGGTGAATACCTCCTTGAAGCTTTCGGTGAATGTGTAGTTATCCTTCTTGAAATTTGAGAAATTGGCTCTACAAGTTGACCTTCTCCTCTTGTGAGCTTCAACCTTGTAAGAATTAGAAAACAAACACTTGCAAACAATCAAACCTTTAAAAACCTTTTCTTTGATACCAACCTGATCTAAAAATGAAAAAGGTTTGTGTGCACAAATTTGCAAGTGAAATAGTTATGTGATTTAGGCAATTGGTTCAAGTTGCAAGAACATAAACTTAATGAGTTTTTTTTACTTAACATGAGCAACATAAACAGACATAAACAACCATAAAAAACAAGAACATAACACAACAAAATGATAAAGGAGTTCACCCCTCTCTTGGACTACATCTCCTGGTCCAGCTTCCCATGGATCATTTTCATTAATGCTCAAAGTGTCAAAATCAGTGTCTTACAATGCTCAGAATACAAAATAGATGGCTTCAATGGCTCAAGAATGTCCAAAAACCCATGGTTGGGCTCTTCCTGCACCTAGTTTGGCCAAAAACTGAGAAGAAATCACTTCCTGGAAGCTTCTCCCAATTACTTGTTGTACCTGCTCGCCAAAACACACTCTGTCAAAAACTAAACTTGGTCTCTGTGTGTTTTTTGTGCCAAAAACCTAGTACACACGTCATTCTGGATCGTGGGCACAATTGTGGCATGGTTATAGGGATATGCACCTTAATGGGCGGAGGGCGTGGTTGCATGCCCCCCCATGTGGCTGGGTGCCAGCCTACATTTTCGCACCCAGTTGGCTATCCGTTGGAACCTCTACGCCAAAGGTCATATGGAAAGTGTATGGTGACCAAGGGTTGGGGCTAAGCCCCGACCCTTTCTCTGCCCAACCAAAAGTTTAATGTAACTTAAATACAAGTTTTAATGTATAAGGTTAAGTAACAAAGTTAGGCAAGCTGGTGGCCCGACCTATGCAAAGACTCTACCCTTGCTATAGGTCCCGGGTTTGACCCTTGCAGACTCCAAACAAAATTTTACACCAATAACCAACGATGGGGTGCCACATGGTGATACCTGGTTGGGCCACGTGGCTCCTTTCCATTCACCACAAACATGCCACATGTTAGACCAAGATTGGTCCACCACACCCTCCCAACTCAGCTTGCCAAATCATCACCTTGACACATCACTTGTACGGTCCCCTTGCCACGTCAGTAGTACGATTTGCACAATCAGCCTGTACGGACTGTGTACGGTCAACATTTTGCATGTTTGGAAAAGTGGACAGAATGCGATATCTTAGCCATACAGACTCCATTTGATCCCATTCAAGTTGCATTGGGATCACGAGGAGGAGATCTACACAATGAATTTGTTTTCGAGAAATTTCGAGCACTTTCATTTTGAGCATATTTTGATCCCCTGTATCAGCTTTATATGACTAACATCTTTATTATTGTAATCAACAGTTATATGTCGCTGGATTTTCTCTTCTACCAACACTTTCCTATGTACTTAGCGACCTCGGTCGTGCCTTTTTATTAATAATTTTTTCTCCAATTTGTGTTAATGTTTTTATTATATAATATTGTATAATAATTATTATTAACTAGCCATTCTTTTAAATTGATTATTCAACTTTTCATCTATTCACACGTTCCTTTTTAACCTATTTTCTACCTTCCTAAATCCTTAAATTTTTAATTATTTTTAGTTGTTTTTTGTCCTCAATACCTAACCTCTAACAATTTCCAATAATTAATTACTCTTAATTATATTATTATTTAACAATTATTGTTGATCAACTATCATATTAGTTTAAAATTTGACCTTTTATACATTAATTAATAATAAAAAAATAACTCTCTTTTTCAATTATATTTCAATTCCTAGCATCTAACTAATTTCAACTAATTAATTATTATTATTATTTAATAATTATTACTAACTATTATTAACTATATTGTTATTTAATAATTATATTTGATTAACTATATTATTATTTAATACTTATTATTGATTAATTATTCTCTTAGTTTTAAAATTAACCTTTTATTATTATTTACTTTTACCTTATTAATAATAACAAAAGAACTCTCTTTTTTCACAACTACTAATTTATAACGCTATGTCTATCCTTTGCCCTAAGGGTCATATTATATTCACCTTTATATACCCCCTACCGCAACACTCTTTTCATAATTATTGCTTCAACAATCTCAAATGATGGGTAGAGTGTCCACTTGAAACATTGGACGTTTCAAAAACTCCTTACACAATTTATTTCTCGAATTACAAACAACATTATGAGGAATTGTGAAAATCTGCATACTTTAAAATCAAAAGTCCATATGTTTGAATGGTGACAAGATTATTCAATTTGGAAATTGGGGCCAATCTCCAAATTGGGGTAGCACTTGGCAAAAAAAGGTGAAGATAGAGCTTGATTTGGAAATTGGGGAATAAAAGTTTGGGGATAAGAAGACTATTTGAACAACTAAAATAAAGGTCCCGATGTTGAAGTTGGGTATAAATTTGAAATTGGGTAAGAGTAATGAAGAATGCAAACAAAAAATAAAAGGGGCATGATTTGAGAATCAAATGCATCACGAGGATTGAAAGGTTGGATTTAAAATAAGAAAAAACGAGAAAGAAAAGAGAAATGAAAGAGTTCGAACAAAATAAACTTCATTTAAAGAAAAAAGAAGATTGAACTAAAGTAAAAAAGGAAAATATGAGGAAAAAGGACTGATTTGGGAAATCAATGCAAAATTTAAAAAGTAAGTTGTTGCCATAAGGATTTGAAGAAACTAAGTTGTAAGGTAATGGGGTGATAAGATCAAAAAATTCCAAAAGAAGAAAATGAGAAGGGTGGGGGCCAAGTTTTCCCCAAAATTTAGTGGGGTTGTCGAGGACAACATTCCTTTAACAAAGGGTGATTCATAGTTGATTATTCAAACCATATAGTATTAGGAATTTTTTTAATGAAATTTATCTATTGTTTTATTTACTTGAAAATATGTGATTTGTTGGTTGTTGATGACAATGCCATTTATTTGCCTCCATTATTGTTTTATATGGTCATATGTGGTACTTTATTTGCATGATTCATTGAAAAGGTTGTCTCCCTATCATATTTCTTTCTTTTCACTTTGGACCCTTGATCATGAGTAGTATGACTCCATAGATCAATGCTTTATGCAAGAGAAATTTAAGGAAAACCATTCAAATGTATCCTTTTGTGTTATTTATCTCTTTTACTTTCAACATTCTATTATGTGAGCTCCATCGCCAAACTTAGGGTATGTAAGTTTCAAGATAAGTTAGACTAGATCTGAGGGACAACCCCCTGGGGTTGCAAGAGAACCAAATCTAAAGCAAGAGATGCATTGTTGAGGTGAAAATGGGCACTACCTCTACGAATGTCAATGAGGTCATAGTGGGCATTTATTCTATTGAAGGAGTCAATTTGGGTGACAACATGACTTTTAATAGAATATGCCAAACATATGTTACAGGACAATAAGGAGGACCTTAAATAGAACAAGTCCAACATGATGAACAAGGCCAAAACACATGTGCTTGTAGCAAGGGTATCCCAAGTGAGAAAGTACTAATCCCTCCCATACGCCAACAAATGCATATATTAAGGAGAATAAAAAAACACAATATAATAGATAGAGATAGAGAAAGAAAGGAAGAAAAGGACTAAAGATGAAACATAGTTGTTGAAAATGAAGAGACAAGAAGATATTGAGAAGGGTAGGGAAGAATATGAAGTAGAAAGGAACAAGGAGAAGGATCATAATAGGGAACATCTATAAAATAAGTTTTCCCGTGGCTTAAAACTTGTGGGATTTAGACAAAGGGAAAACAAATGAACACTAACCCTTTACTTTATTTTAGAGTATCTTACAACTGAATTAATGTTATTATGAATATTGTGATTGTTGTGAAGAAGGTTGACCAAACTAACGCTCCTGCATTTATGTTCTAAGCATATGCATTTGGATTTTCCCATCTGTATGTACACATGGTTTGTTAAATATTTAACATTCATCTTTGCACCTTCCATATTTTTGTACATCACTTGATATTTCTCCATGTTATTGGTTTCCAACACTAGTTATTCTTTTCCCATAGTTTACAATCTATGGGTTCTAGTTTCTGTATATTTTGTTACCTTATACTTGTTAGTACCAACTTGTTCATTAAGTTGTTATGATTAGGTATGATATTGAAGGAATATCTATAGGAATGGATGTCTACAATTTCCAATAATGTTTAAGAATCACAACATATCACATCCACTAACTATGATAGGTTGGAACAAGAATCGCCAATTTCTTTTTCGACGTATTTAAATTTAGTAAGGTGGACATTGATCTTGAAAATTTTAAAAAATGGAGACTTGAACACATATTTGATAGTTGATGACACATTATAGTTCAAATAGTCTTATATATGTTTCAATGTGATTCTATGATATTCTATCAATCTACTCATCAAGTAAGAGGAGTTAACATAAACCTTATTATGGGTAGTTTATTTAATTTGTATTTCTTTGTGTCTAATGTGTCCTTGGTTGTTAAATATGCTTTTAGTTCTACAATGTTGAAAGCGTTCAAGACCAATGCTTGACATATTCATCTAAACCTAAATATTTATATCAAGTGGCAATTGATAATGTTTGATCTACCATGTTGCGTCTAATGGGCATGATGTAGTGTTGTGATAACAAATTATTTGAAACAACAACTCCAAGATAAAACTGTTAGATACATGTGCATCAATAAGTGCATGCTCTATTTCTCTCCTTTGTATATTTTTCTTGGAACATTTCACTTGCATAGTCTAGTTGTTCTATGCTTGAAATATCTCTTGCTATATTTTTTTCACCCCTTTATCCCCGTGACATGGGCTTCCCCATGAAACAACAATGTGCCTTTTCCATTTTGATGGGTTCTAGCCATAGTTACATGGTTAAAATCAATGACTTGTTATTTCTTAGTGATTTTGTTATTTATAAGCATGGTAGTCGTACACTTATAACTTGGAGAATGCTCTGTCCAAAATTAGTATTGCAAAAGACATGCCCACTTCCCATTTTACCCACCTTCCATTTTATCATCAAACTTATGTTTACCACTAACACTGCTCTTCTAGTGGCATGGTAATGGATTCATAACTTCAAAAATTTTAGCTTTAATTTTCCGACCCACTTGTGTTTTCTTATTTTTGGTATAATTGTTGTGTGTGAAACCCTCTAATATGAACTCTAATGTGATGAATTTTTGTTTCTTACCATGTTTTTATTGCTAAGAGGTTAGGTTATGACATTTGTGTAAAACCTAGTATTGTATAGGGCTTTGTCACATCATTCAAATATTCCAACTCTATATTAGGATATGATCATGTACCAATGACATACACCAAACTGCTTAGCAAAAAATGGGTGATAAGTAGCAAAACTTTATCACAAAAAATTCAAATTAATGGTCTGAAACATATAGTTCTATCAAGAATAAGAAGAGAAGCATAAGTGAGATAGAAAAAGCTTTAAATTTTGACATCATGAGTCCATCACAATCACACAATGGCAACAAATTTATTGGTAAAGATAATTTCGATAAGAAGGATGAGTGAATGGGTTTGAATGACTGCATGCTTCTAACCTTGCAATAACTAGGTTTTATTTTTGACAGAAAGCGCAAACAACAAAACAGGCAGTGTGATTGATCAAGTTGCATGGATCCATAGGGGAGGTGCAAACCCCCTCATATTGGAATGTAGCTGCAAATGAAAAAGGAGAATCCTGAGCTAGGCGTCCGCCATTGAGCCATCTCCTCATCTTCGAGAGATATTCTTGCAAGATGAACAAAGTTCCGGAAAATATATGGAGGTGGAAGCATAAACATCTCATCCAAAGGAATCTTACACTTGGGAGCTAGGGAAACACATTCCCCGGGAAACTAAAGCACCAAGATATGTGATCACTTCCACTCGAGTCAGTGAACACACTCAGTTAATGAGAGACCATGCCTTGATTGAAATTTTTGTAGGGTTATGTCCTTTTGAAAGAGACCTCACACGATGGATCAAAACTTGGTGGAATCCAAAAGGGGACTACGAACTCCAGCTCAGCTCGAAAGACTTCTTCACGATTATTTTCTACAATTTTGAAGACAAGGATCGAGTCTTTGAAAATGGCCCATATTTCTTCAATTCAGCAGGAATATATCTTATATTTTGGACATATCACTTCTGCCCAGAAAAAGAGGATTTCTCCTTTGTAGCAGTTTGGATCTGCCTCTACTCCCTCCCCCAAGAGTTCTGGCTAGAAGAAATTCTCATGGGTATCGACAATACACTGGGATGATATGTGAAATCTTCATAAGCAACAAAGAAAATATGATATACATCATATTCACGTATCTACATGTATATGAACATCTCCAAGGCCTTGCCAGGCTTGGTCACCGAAGAATATCAGGATGAAGACTGGATCCAAACTATAGATTATAGACACATACCCTTTCATTGCCAGAAATTTCATGAGTATGGACATATCTTTTGGGATTTCCCCCTCAATGCCCCTGCATGACCAACAATGGAGGAAAAATCGAAAGATGGCTTCACACAAGTAACAGGTCGCAGAAAACAACATCAAAAGAAACCCAGTCAGGGGGTAGGTAAGAATATTCCCACTAGAAACTCTTTTGACTTTCTAAATCATCTATCAAATGCCAAGGAAGTGGAAAATCCCTATAAACCAGACAACCCATGTATTGATAAAGGAAAATCCAAACAATCCCTGGATCTAGTCTTAGAACAAATCACCACACCCAGCTCCCCAACTTAGTTGGATCCAGAAAAAAGATTCAGATGAAAGGGGGGGACACTATAATGCAGATGGATGAACAAGAACTTGCTGACATAGATCCATAAAAGTTGGAGGTTTCTTTCAACAAGAAAGAACTACAATCTATACTAGTAGAGAAACTATGAAAAGTCCACAAAGTTTTCATAGATTCCACAACATGTGCCATTTCCAGGTTGGGTATAAGTTCAGATCCAGGTCTGGACCCCAGACGAATGCCTAAAGAGGGTAAGAAAAAGGGATGCAAATTAGCGCAATAATTGATTAAAGAGGTAGGTCACTTTACGATTAACTTGGGATAGATCCAACGTCTCACCAAAGGATTCTTCTCTCCCCTGCCTACCTTTTCATGATGAAGATCATCACTTGGAATGTAAGAGGTATAAATAGAAGATCCAAACAAAGGATTCTTCATAATAGCATAATGACATAGGATCCAGATATTCTGTTTCTACAAGAAACAAAATGTGCAGGCGAAGCAACAAAAGAAGTATTCAGGAGATGTTGGAGGCACTGCAACTTCATCTACAATGAATCAAAAGGTGTAGTAGGGGGTATGGAAATCCTCTAGAACCTTGCCTCAGTAATTTTTGATCAACCCTTCTCTACAACTAGCACACTATCAATGCACTATCAGTCCATTGGTTCCAACAAGGAGGGTGTGCTCACAAATTCTTATGGTCCACAAAATAATCAGGAAAAATATCTATTTTTGAATAGTCTCTCCTATATGGGTAGATTGATAGGACAAAAGCATTGGATTCTTAGAGGAGACTTTAATATCATCCTCACTCTTGAAGAAAAAAGAGGGGGCTTGAGGCGGATGGAACAAGATAGTGGTAAGTTACGAGACCTCATTGATCATCTCAAGCTAATTGACATAGAATCCAAGAATGGCTCTTTTACTTGGTTCAATAAGAGATCTGGATCCCAACAAATTTCCAAAAGACTTGATCATTTTCTCATATTAGAAACCCTAATGCTAGAGGTACCCTCAATTAAAGAAAGCATCCTCCCAAAATCAGGTTTGGATCACTGGCCAATAAAGTTTTGGATTGATACAATAACTACGCCCAAATTTAAACCATTTCGATTTGAAATTTTTTTGGCTAATTCATCCTGATTTCCTAGAGCTCTCCCAAACCTGGTGGGAAAATGCAGAAATATCACATTGTTCAAGAATGTATAGATTCCAAAAAAGACTAAAAAACTTCAAGCAACAACTTTGAGATCGGAATAAGAATGTTTTTGGCAATATGTTTCAGGCACATAGGACTTTGGAGCAATTCCTAAAAGAAATCCAATATGAATCCATTTTGTAGGGTCACTCAAATTCTCTGAGAAGAGAGGAGGATATTCTTAAAAAACAACTCGAGGAATGACACAAGTAGGAGGAAATCCTTTGGAAACAGAAATCCAGAGTGCAATGGCTCAAGGAAGGGGAAAGGAATACCAAATTCTTTCATTGCTCCATGTTACACAGACGATACATTAATCGTATCACGAAGCTTGAAGATGCACAAGGAAACCCAATTATGGACCATGTGGGATAGATATTGAGTTGGTAAACTACTATAAATGGATTTTATCTTAACCGCCCATTGATTGAACCCCAACCATCAATAGAGTAACCTAACACATTCCAACCCTTATTACACCTCATAAAAACCAAGGCCTAATGAGGCCAATTATGATGGAAGAGGTGGATCCAGCTATCAAGGAAATGCCCCTTGGAAAGGCACTAGGACCGAATGGATTTACAACAAAATTATTCCAATTTTGTTGGCTGATGATTAGAGAAGAGGTTTGGCAATTAGTGGAGGAATTCAAAACTTCAGGGAAAGTGTTTTTGGCCCTCAATGCTACTTTTTTCACTCTAATTCCAAAGGAAGAATGAGTCACCAACCCAAAGCAATTCTAGACCATTACACTTTGCAATGTAATCTACAAGATTGACACCAAAGTCATTTCTCTACGACTTAAACCCATCACCCATTTCATTATCTCCAAGGATTAGTTAGGTTATGTTGAAGGGCTCCAAATCATGGATAGTGTATCTTGGTCCAAGAAGTGATCCACTCTCTCAATTCTACTCGCACCCCAGGTATGCTTATTAGGCTCAATCTATCCAAGGCTTTTGATCGCCTCAGTTGGAATTACATGCACTCTCTTCTTTCAACTTTTGGTTTTAGCAAGGAATCGATCCTTTGGATAATGAAACTCACTTCCTCTACTTTCTTATCCATCTTGGTTAATGGATTTCCCTCCCAACCTTTTTCTCCCTCCCGAGGAATTCGTCAAGGGGACCCTCTATCCCCCTTTCTTTTTGTCATCATGCAAAAAGGCTTATGGCGCTATATCACAACTTCTATAGGTGAAGGCTCCCTTCAAGGTCTTCCTCTACATGGCCTGCAACCTACTACTTCCTATAGCCAATTTTTGGATTATACCATGTTGATGAACACTCCTACCACTCATAAATATTCCAAGCTCAATTATATCCTCTCGAAATTCAGTGAAGTATCTGGCACAACTTTTAACTTAGAAAAATCCCAACTTTTCTTTTTCAATGCTCCCCCAACAATCCAACATCACATCTCCCGCCTTTTGGGCATACCAAGGAGCTCCCTTCCATCCAACTACCTAGGAATTCCATTATCTGACTCTATTGAATGGAGAATCTCTTGGGATTCCCTTCTCCTCTCCCTTGCCAATCGATTGAACGACCAGACTTTCAGATCCGTCAATCTTGTTTCTAGACTGGTTCTCATCAAATCAGTCCTACAAGCTATCCCTGCCTACCTCTTCTCATCTCTGGAAGCCCTGCAAAATGTTATTAAAACCATTTAAAATATGCAGAGCAACTTCCTCTAGCATGGTCATGATCTAGGGAAAAAATGGGCTTATGTCAGCTGGGATAAAGTCTGCAAGCCAAAGTCCATTAGAGGACTTGGCCTCAGGGACCCTCGATGAATGAATATCACAATGAGAGCAAAATTTTGGTGGCACTGGATCAAGTATCCAACTGAACTATGGGATAAACTCTAGAAGAAAAAATATTCTCTGCATACCACTGAGGCAAAACTTATTTGTTTCAATGATCAGATCCAAGGCTCTAATATCTGGAATGCAACCTGGTGAAATCAACCTCTCATTCATAAGCATGCATTTTGGGAAATACAGGATGGTCAAAATTCTCTATTTTGGATGGAATCGTGGAAACAAATACCTCCGCTGCACTCCTTGGATAGATTTCACCCTATCCAAAACTACATGCAATAGTTGGATCCACTAAAGGTTGTAGACCTTTGGTTAAAATTTTCACATAATCCCCCTTGGCGGAGCTAGAAAACTCTTCCTCATGACCTCAAAACTCCTGCAGAATGTGACTTACAACCGTGGTGTACAATTTTTTCCCAAAGGAAAATTCGTATCATGGATGGATCAAATATCCTACACTGGGGGCATTCCCCCCTAGGTACTTTCACAATCAAAGAGGCCTAGTTCCTTCAGAATAATTTCCACATCCAATCAAAAGAGCACATATCACACATTATCTAGAGATCTAAATTATGGCCAAAAGTCTCTACTTTCCTTTGGATCATGGTACAAAATCAAATCCTTACCCGGGACAACCTCAACGACAACCTAACGACACATTAGACCAAGTAGATATTAACTAACTCCTAAGTGTGTAAATATCCTAACATCCCCCCTTAAGAACATCTTGGGATATGATTGAAGGATTTACAACAGTGACACAATAGGAGAAGGAAGGAGGAACTATATCCTATCCCCCCTTAATGACAACTTCCTAGACTCCTAACATAGATCGAAGTTTGGAAAACTTCACTTCTGTAAGAGACTTTGTGAAAATGTCTACAACTTGATCTTCTGTAGGGAAAAAGAGCACTTCAATAACTTGATCATGAATGAGCTACATGATGAAGTGCATGTGTATCTCGATGTGATTTCTGCGTTGATGTTGAACTAGGTATTTAGCGATCTTGATGGCACTTTTATTTTCACACCAAAGACTGGTCGGATGCTGCTGTTGGAATCCAAACTCTGGAAGGATCTGTTGAAACCACAAGGCTTCCTGAATTGCATTTTCCACAGATCGGTACTCTGATTCTGCCGAAGAAAGTGAAATAGCCTGTTGTTTCTTATAGGCCCAAGTGATAGGTCCTGAACCAAGGCTGAAAACATAACCTACAGTAGACTTCCGATCATCAGGGTCGCCAGCCCAATCTGAATCAGTGAAACCAACCAATAAAGGAGTCCCCCCCGAACTATAATGTATCCCGAATTGAATTGTACTATAGACATAGCGAAGTATCCTTTTAGCTGTTTTCCAATGGATTTCATGGGGTGTTTTCATATACCGAGAAACAATATCAACAACAAAGGAAAGATCAGGACAGGTATGAGTCAAGTATAAGAGGCTACCAACTAACTGATGGTACAGGGTGGAATCAACTTTGGGAGAAGTACAGGTGGCAATAAGCTTGACTCCAGACTGGAAGGGATAAGGGGATGGTTTACAATCATCCATGTGAAAACGACGAAGAAGGTCACAAGCATACGTAGAATGGGAAAGAAAAATTCCTTCATTGGTTTGCAAAACTTGGAGGCCAAGGAAATAGTGAAAAAAACCTAAGTTTGTCATTTCAAATTTGTTCTAAAGGCTGGTTTTCACATGGTTTAAAGTTTTGATTCATTACCAGTAAGGATAAGGTCATCAACATAAAGGACAAGGATTATGAGATGGATTCCTACTTTCTTGGTATAGACATTAGGATCATAATGGCATTTAGAGAATCTGGTGTCAATAAGAAAGTTTTCCATTTTGGCATACCAAGATCGGGGAGCTTGCTTAAGACCATAAAGAGATTTATTAAGGCGACAAACAAGGATAGAGTCATTCTAGACATAGCCATGAGGTTGTTCCATGTAGATTTGTTCTTGCAAATATCCGTGCAAGAAGGAAGATTTAACATCCATCTGATGGACCTCCCATTTATGTGAGGAAGAAAGGGAAAGAACAAGGCATATGGAATTCATTTTGGCTACATGGGAAAAGGTTTCATTATAGTCAATTCCTTCAACTTGGGAAAATCCTTTGGCAACCAACCGAGCCTTGTGTCTTCGAACACTTCCATATGATGCATACTTAGTTCTGTAGACCCATTTACATTTGACAAGTTTTCTTCCTTTTGGAAGAGGTACAATATCCCAAGTATCATTTGCCATTAAAGAACGATACTCTTCATTCATTGTTGTATCCCAATCTGGATGACCTAAAGCTTCTGCAAATGTCTTTAGATCACGAGTCTCTGAAACTTGAGCCAAAAGAGAAGAGGCTCATTGGAACTGTGAACGTGTCTGACGCTGATCTGAAGGATCACCGACAAGATCACCAACTGCTTCTCATTTTTAACAGACCCATCTAGGAAGTGATGGAGTTGGTGCTGGTTCAGGTTCAAAGGAATCATCTGTAGGAAGGTGAGCAAGCGGAGGTGGATTTTCATCCCCACTATCATCATCTGAAGAAGAAACCATAATAGGAATAGAATAAGGCACAAACATAGAAGATGGCTCGTAGGTCGAAGAAGGCACAATCATCGAATTAGGCTCGTAGGCTAAGATATTTTCATCAAATTTAACATCTCTTCTAACAATAATTTCATTACAATGTGGATGAATAAGTATATAACCTTTGGCATCTTCAGAATAACCAACAAATATACACTTCTCCCTTTTAGGTTGCAATGCTTTCCTTTTCTCATCAGGAATGTGATCCCATGCTATACTGCCAAATAGACAGAAGTAACTTACATCTAGTTTAATTTTAGTCCAAGCTTCTTCTGGTGTTATATTTTTAAGAGCCTTTGTGGGAGTGTGATTTACTATGTAATTTGCACAATTGATTGCTTCCGCCCAATACTTTAGACTTAATCCCTTAGATCAAATCATACAATTAGCCATTTCCTTTTATGTATGGTTCTTTCTCTCAACAACACCATTTTGTTGTGGTGTATATGGAACAATGTGTTGCATTTGGATGCCTTGTGTAGTGCAGTAACTTGTAAAATTATTGTTCACATATTCGCCACCATTATTTGTTCTTAACTTTTAAATTTGATGTCCAGATTGCTTTTCTACAAGGGCCTTGTAGGCCAAAAAATTGTCAAAAACTTTGCTCTTAAGTTTTAAGAAGTAAAACCAAGTACGTCTGGAAAAGTCATCAATGAAAGTTAAGAAATACTTGCACCCAGAAAAGGAAGGAGAAGAAAGTGGACCACACAAATCATTGTGAACAAGCTGCAAAGGGATCGAGGCGTGCCAAGAGGCACGTTTTTCAAAACTATCGCGATGATGTTTGCTAAGAACACAACCGACACAAACACCATCTTTGCATGAAACAAGAGGAAGACCAGTCACCATCTGTTGATTACATAGTTTTTGTAATGAGCGATAGTTTAGATGACCAAACCACTCATGCCAAAGTTTGCTCAAGTCATCGCTATGAGCAACAAAAACTGATGAAAAAGATGATCACCCAAATTTGTCAAACTTGTACAACCTGGTAATATCATCATCAATTCCAGTTGCAAGAACATGCTTAGGATCTTTTAGATCCTTGATTACAACTTGGTGAGGTGAAAACTCTATGGTTTTACCTTCACCTGTATGAGTGACTTGATATATTGATGGAAGGTTACAAGAAATAATTGGAACTGTAAATGTGTTGAACCTGCACATAATAGATCTAGCTAGAAAATACCACACACATTTGGAGAGAGAAATTGAGAAATAAGAAGCAAGAGAGAAAGAATGGAAGAATTATCATTAACGGTATTCCCCACTCAAAGAGTGAATAATTTAAAATAGATATAGGATCCATGAGTAACTAGTGCGCCATAGTGGTGGTCTAGAGTGATCTGGACACACACCAACAATTATGGGAGTAAATTGCCACCTAATCTAGTCTCTCAGGTAGTTACGAGAGTGAATTGCCACCTAGTCTGAGTTAACTAGTCTATCAGTCTTCAATTAACTGACTGAAATAGAGTGAAGTGAGGAGGAGATCATGGAATCATGAGTAATGCGCTAGTCTGGTGATGATCCCAAGGACAATGCACATTAGATGGTGATGATCTCAATGTTTCATGGTGATAATCCCAATGTAGCATCTAGATTCCACTCAACCGATCAAACTGAAGTGAAAACTGAAGAGAATATTCTCCCTAGAGGAATATTCTTCCTAAAACATAGGAGACTGAATAATGACTAATAAAAAAGGAGAAAATTTAGGAAAAATAAATCCTAGGTGTGTGTGAAGTAACTCCAACACCCCCTCTGAACATCACTATGGTGAAAATAAAGAATGGGTCCCGACAACGAGACCATGTTAGGTACCCAAATACAAAATATACACTGAAATAAATGAGGAAAGAGGGAAAACCTCATGGGAAAACCCCCCACCTCAAATTACAATGCATAAAAAAATTGAGAAGGAACAAAAAGTAGTTGTTAAGCAACCTTGTCCTTCACTCCAAGAAGACCTCGCAACTGTGCAAGTTTGTGCTTGTTGAAGATTTTGTTGAATATGTAGATGTCTGCACGTATCTGATGAAGTAGATGCACCATTGAGATGTCCACACATATCCACTTTATGTTCTTGTAATGAAGAAGATCCAAATAAAGTTTGGATGAAACTTTGAAAACCGTGCGGGCGTTTCCGAAAAAATGCTGAAATTTTGTTGATTTTAAAAAGATCATAAATTCACTTTCCGAACTCCGTTTCAGACGATGTTTTTTTGAAATTGGATATTTTCCCGAGAGGAATTCAAATATCAAATTTGTTTCTGTAAATTTTTCTCAGAAAATATCAAAATTGAGTCTGATGTGCACGACTCCCTTTTTGTCTCCTGAGATGTATGGATTGCGCATGGAAAGTGTCTGCATGTGATCCCTAAGATGCTTGCCATATATATTCCACATGAAATTCAGAAAAAAAATCTGAAATGGAGTAGAAATCATCTCCAATTAATGGAATACAAATTTGTGCAAATACTTGTGTAGAAGACTCTTCATAATAAAATGTTTGATCTTCTAATGGCTTCTCTTCTAGCTCTATCCATTCAATCCCTTGCATGCAATCTTCACAATATTATTTATTCCCAAATAGAACCTCCAATCTAGGCAATAATTCATTTGGAGTTGAGTCTTGTGAGACATCATATACTTGGTGGAGAATTTCTGGAGAAATAGACAAGCAAATAAATCCTATGGCCACATCTTGTCTATTGAGAAAATCATTTTTCTCATTGGTGGAATCAGGATCTACTTCCGTTTCCATAGTTATTTGGTACAAGCCTCTGTATCTGAGTTGAAACATAATTTTTGGCTTCCATTCCAAATAGTTATGAGGCATGAGAAGTATTGTCGATGAACAATTCATCTTTTCCGCGTTCTTCAATATTTGGTACCTGCAAAAAATTATTTGGTGTAGCTTTTCTTAGTAGTCCATCCTCTTTGATACCATGTAAATGTGTTGAACCTCCACATAATAGATCTAGCTAGAAAATACCACACACATTTGCATAGAGCAATTGAGAAAGAAGAAGCAAGAGAGAAAGAATGGAAGAATTTTCATTAACCGTATTCCCCACTCAAAGAGTGAATAATTTAAAATAGATATATGATACATGAGTAACTAATGTGCCATAGTGGTGGTCTAAAGTGATCTGGACACACACTAGAAGTTACGGGAGTAAACTGCCACCTAGTCTAGTCTCTTAGGAAGTTACGTGTGTGAACTACCACCTAGTTTGAGTTAACTATTCTATCAGTCTTCAGTTAACTGACTGAAATAGAGTGATGTGAGGATGAGACCAGGGAATCATGAGTAATGCGCTAGTCTGGTGATGATCTCAATGTTTCATGATGATAATATCAATGTAGCATCTAGACTCCACTCAACTAATCAAACTGAAGAGAATATTCTCCCTAGAGGAATATTCTTCCTAAAATATAGGAGACTGAATAATGACTAATAAACAAGAAAAAACCTTAGGAAAAAAAAATCCTAGGTGTGTGTGAAGTAACTCCAACAAGAACACATAATACATCATTGAAATGACCATTTTCCACTTGAACTGTTCTAGATCCTTCAACACTAAGAGATCTATCATCACCAACAAACATTTTCTTGGTGTTACATTCATTTAGAGCAGAAAATATGTCTCTATTTTTAGCCATATGATAAGATTCTCCAGAATCAATAAGCCACTCATAAGAAGAAGAAGTAGAAGTTGTATTGAAGGAGAAACCAGAAGTAGAAAGTGGATGTCCATGAGAAGGAGAAGAAGAAGTAGAATCAATACTGATGTTGTGCTTCTTCATCGTTGCTTCTAAAGCCACTATCTTCTTGAAACATTTGGACTCAACATGACCATATTTATCACAAAAGTTGCAATGTCTATCAGTCTTCTTACTTTTATATTTTTCTCCTTTGTCACCATTAGGAGTGGAAGCTGTCTGAGTGGGTTTGGGACCCTTATATTGCTTGTTGATGTGGCAAGGATGTTGCTTCTTAGGATTCCCGGGTTTATCTTTCTGATGGACACCTAAGGCTTTGTTGGATGTACCTACAATGTTGATCACTCCAAGTTGTACAAGCTTATCTTGCTCTCTAATCAAAGCATCACAAAAGTTCTCAAGACTGGGTTTTCGATAAGCTATCCCTAGAGCCTCTTCCATGGCATAAAAGGTAGATACAAACACATAATATGCACTACCTAGCTTAGAAAGAATAAGATAGATGCAACAATCTTCGTCTATATTTATGTTACATTATTTACATAAAGTTCTGAGTGTTTTAAACTTAGATAGATAGTCTTCAATGCAATAAAAATCACTTGGACTTAAAGTCAGTACTTGATTTTCTAACTGTTGTGCTCGAATAATATTGTGTTTACCAAACACAGATTCAATCTTTTCCCAAGCTTCTTTGGGTTTATCAATTGATTGAAGGTGAAACCTTAAATAAGGAGAGATGGACATTTTGATTAATCCATGTGCTTCGTCATTCCTATTATCCCATTTGAATTTCTTATCAGCATCAATGGGTGTTGTTTCCTTTCCCAAGGTAATCTGGTACAATCCTTTACTTCTTAATAAATCCTTCATATGAGATTTCCATTGGAAGTAGTTGGTACTGGTAAGCAAGAGATTACTTGTATAAGCCATATTAAATATGCAGATAATATGGATTTCAAAGCTAAAACAGATGATCTAGATGGAAAGATCTCGAAATATTGTGTGGTTTAAAAAAAAACGACACTAAAAACGGACTTCGTATGTGAAAGTTATGCCCCTTTTAAAAAAAGGCATAAACAGTAACCAAAGGACTGCGTGGTGGTGTAAGTTGCATTATGAAGTGACCCACTTTTATAAAGAGAAGTGATGATCACTTTTACAATGAAGTTACTTTATAAAAGAAAAGTTGCATGCAAAATAAATAACTCTAAAATAAAATATTAAAGCTATTTATAGTGATTCACTTTTATACTTGAAGTGAAATACACTTTACAATTTGAGCATGAACTTTAAAAAAACAAGTAACAAAAAGAGAGACTTGAACTCAAGACCTCTTACTTAATAAGACAATTTTTAACCAAATGGTCTAGCAAAACATATTGTGGGGTTGTTGTTGGAGAGCATGCTAAAAGAAACTCTTTTCACACTAGAAAAAAATTCCGCTTCTTGATGACAAGAAGGGTTAGATTTCAATTAACTTACCCGGAAGATGCAACTTTTCCTATATGTTTCTTATTTTCCAAGATCACACAGGGTGTGGGGAAAATAAAATATGCAAATCTAAAATAGTAGCAACCCAGAAACAAATAATATAAAACCGAAATAAAACCAAAATAATACTCTACAAAAATAAAATAAAATGTGTAGTTAGGCTTTATACCTCCGGATCTGACTGAAATGGATGTATCTTGGAAAAACATAAACATTTTCGAGTGAAACAAAAAGTGTTCATGACTGAAATGAGTTCTCTAGATGTAATGGAACAATCCTCTCGGCCCATAAATGTACATAAATCATAGAAAGTGGATATGAAGAAACTCGACTTCACGATCTCGATCTACAACAGAAGCAGGTCTTCAAACATGCTTTGATACCATGTTCGACAACACAGGTATTCCAACAGAGGACGAAAAACTTCAATAACCATTGACACAACCAGATCAAATATCAACACGCTGATGTTTTGACGTGGTAAAACCCCTACGGGGAAACATCCACGGCCCCAACCAACGTGGCCACTTGGAGCAGTTTATTAATGCAAAAGAAAAATATTACAGAGAGATTTTACAAGAGAGTTTCTCACAATCGATCATAGGAAAATGACCCTCCATGCTCTTTAAATAGAGATCATGGACCAATCGGGTGTTAAACCACGTATAAATGGCCGTTAAGATCGAGGAGAATATGAATCGTTGAATCACTCTATGTCGGGAACATATCGTGATCGTCAGATTTCATAACTAAAAATGCATACTAATGCATACTAAAGAAACAAATTTTTCCTAACGACACATTATACCAAGTAGATATTAACTAACTCCTAAGTGTCTAAATATCCTAACACGAAACATGTGTATTTTCCACTCCCAAACTTCTACCCCTTCTAGCATCTGGTCAAAGATTTTTGGAAATATATAGGATACCATCCGTGCCCAAATCTAGACCCAAGAAGACCTCTCTTGTGACTCCCGAGAAACTCTCATCCTCTCTTCTTAGAAGCTAAACTTACATAACACTCCACTCAGTACTACCCCCCACCCAAGATCCCTTCCCCCTAGCCCCTCCTCTTGGCTTTGCGCCCCTTGGTTTCTTCAAATTGAACTTTGATGGTGCTTTGAAGGGAAATCTCGACCCCGCGGGATTTGGAGTATTCCTTCGGGACTGCATAGGACAAATCAAGTACATCTTAGTAGGACATATGGGCCATGAATCTGACAATTCTGCAGAGCTATGGGGTCTCATACAGGGAATCCAATTAGCCTCCAGTCTAAATATGAATCATTTAATTATTGAAGGGGACTCTAGAGTGATTATCTTTCTTGCCACCAAAATCATAAATGGGATTGATCCTAAGAAAGTCTCCCCGATTTGGGGCCTTCTTGATCCTCTTGGAACCTTGCGTGCTCTTCTTCGTCCTTCCCTCACCCTTATCCCCTCTCATGTGCGACGTGAAGAAAACAAGGTAGTTGATAAATTAGCTAATGAGGGAGTCTCTTCTCAAGAAGAGGAAATCCTAATCGAGTCTCATCATCACCCCACACCACAACTACTGCTTCAATGCATGGAGATTGCACTCAGATATTTCCCTCCCCCATATGGGGTGACTTCTGGCATACATGCGCCAGGAGCAGTTAACACTCCCTACCACTATCCTTCCTCCTTGTCTCTTCAGTATGTGCAACATTTAATTGGGAAGGATGGTAGTGCGCCTGCTTAAGGTGGAATTTTTAATGGAGCACCTAGAACGAATGTCGAGGTCTCATAGAGCAGGTACGCGGAGGCTAAGAGCCATCAATTCGGTATTTATGGAGCTTTTCCCTGTCATTTCAGCTTCTTTTATGGAGGTAAGGCATGGCTATTGCCATTTCACTCTAGTTTGGTTGCTCATTTTCATCTCCCCTCCTGTTTTTTTTCCCCTTTGTGCGTTCTCCTCCCCTTAGGGCTGTCATTTTCGTCCCTTCCTTTCCAATGTGGTGTGAAAGAGGAAAACCAAAATGTGGGCTGACCTATTATAATTTTGTGGCTTGACATCGCCGATCCGGTTCCTCCTCAGCTCTTATTCTGCCTCCCATCCCTTCCACAAGCCTTGCTGGTCCTTCCTTGAATATTTCCCCCTTGTTCAATCAAAATAGGGTGGACGACGACAACCCCATGGCTTATGTCGAGGACTATATTCCTCTAGTTCCTCCTCAAGTACCTATGGATTCTCTCCCATTCTCTGCCTTAGACCTTTAGGATCCCCCTCACAATTCTGGACAACTACCTCAACGAATCAACCCTGTGTCTGAAGTGGTAGGATGTTCGGTTGAGGAAGAGACCCCTCTAGCTAGGCTCAAGGAAAGGATTACGACGACAACACAACTTGTCACTACACCTCAACTTGTTGTAGCCTCTGAGCCAGAGACGCCCAACACAGGCAGTTTCTCGAAAGAACATCTACAACTTATCTTCGACATGAGATGAGACATCGCCGATCAGCTTCACTGCCAGAATATCCTCCACCGTTACATGGATGCTCTATTTGATTCTCTTTCAGGTGATCTTGTCAAGCGTAGATGCTCGACCTGCGACCAACCTTATGTATTCACTCCTGTGCGACCAAACTCTCCTAGTGGTGATGGTAACCCGGGTTCGCCTACTGTTTAGTTTTATTTTCTGTTTCTATGTATCAATGTTCAGAGCAACCATAGTTACAATTCTGTTTAGGACTAGTTTTTTTTTCCAGTTTTTCTCAAACATTAACAAAAACTTGAATGCTTGTTATCGCAGGCCACATGTTCTGGTTTCCATATGTATGGAAGAACAGGGGGGCAGTTTAGCCATGTGTACTGATATGAAGACTATTTAAGGAAATACAATTTTTATTTACAAAAAAATAAGAAGAATGAGTGAAAAATATGCCTTGTTGTGGAGGGGATAAATTTGATATGTAAAACAAGGGGATGGGTAACTAAGAAGTAAGCATGTGCCTCATGGTACCACTTTTGTGAGGGGCGTTTTGCAAGTTATATGTGCATGACCATGCTTGTAACCAACATAATCGTCAATAAATGTCAAGTCACCAACTTCAATTGTTTAACTATGAGTGTCACTAACAAAAGGGAAAGGGGAAGTTGTAGTTTCATGTGGGAATCTCTTGACACGGGAAGAAGGAGACAAATAAAATTGGTAAGAGATTACAACAAGGCTCAATGGAGCATGAATAATTTTCTTTCTTTTATTATTTGGACACAACAATGACCCAATTACCATCCAAGGTAACTTCATTACCTCAAACATTTTATTAGATATTTTCATAGATGTAATAAAGGATGTAAAAATAAACATAACCGGGGTCTCCAATTTAGACGACATTTTGGACTCAATAATGGATGTTTTCAAATGTTATTATGAACATTATGATGATTGTAAACATGGATGTCTTCTGGGTTGAAACTAAGACCGTGTTGACATTTTGTTAGATACATCCACCAGTATTAGAATGTTTTTGCCGTTGTAGTAAAACATAACACATTACCACCCAAATTGTCGCCTAAGAGAAACACACATACCACGTTACTGTTGGGACTCAGAAATGTTGTATTTTCATCCACCTTTCCCTTCACTATTCCTTACATTTCATCGCCCAATTAAACCTCCGTCATATCATTTTCATAAATACATTTGGGTTTCACATCATTATTTTCCACTTTATTCATTTTAGTATTAAAAGTGAATTTATG
>ML778715.1:2200080-2233127 GCA_009831015.1 Picea engelmannii
TTTTTTTTTTCTTAATTTTTACAAGTAAATAATAATAATAAGTTATTTTTAATGTTATAGTCAAGTTAGACATCAATTTTTTTGGTCTATCGTTCATCATTTCAAGTTTTGATTATTTATTTTGGTTTAAATTTGAAGATATGATTGGTTAACTATTTTTTTTTTCTTAATTTTTACAAGTAAATAATAATAATAAGTTATTTTTAATGTCATAGTCAAGTTAGACATCAATTGTTATATGAAAGCATATTATTTATGGGACAAGGGACTCCTTCCGTACAGAAATTTGACTACTAAAATCTACACAAAATATAAGTACTCTACACCTCTAGATTTAAACCTATATCCAGCATTTCCAAACCAACAACAAACTAATACAAACACATTAATAAGTGAGCCATGTTCGGCTCTGTTCAACCATGGTCTTCGGATTGGGTCCGTGGGTACAACACATCAACATAGTGAAACATCTAGAGTGGCTGGTTTAGGAAAACAACAGGAAAATTACAAGGTGTTCATTGGATCTCCCACGAGTCCGGGGGCAATGTGATGCTAAAAGCGCTTTCTGTAGGCCATCTCTGTAAATTTTTAATTTTATAAGATGCTTTTCTGTGCAAAATTGTACGACATTTAATTCAGTGGCTGGGTTTATATTCTCCAATTTCCTCTATTTGATTGGCCATTCGACCTTATGTAATTATATTTATATTAGTTGTTTTTATAAATTATAATTTTAATCAAAATTTTAATTCATATTTAGAGGGAGTCATTATTTTTTTAAAATCATTTATTTAAAAAATTATTGAAATATAAAAAAATAATACTTTATTTATTTTTATAAAATATAATTTTAATCAATTTTTTATATTTAAAATTATTTATTTAAAAAAGTTATTCAAATATAAAAAAAATACATACTTTGTGTTTTGACATGTTGATAAGATAATGTTTTGTCAATAACTTGATTTGGAAAATTACATTTTTAGATGTCAATGTGGATAAGACCAACCTAAATTCATATTAACTCAAGATCTATTAAGAGTGGAGAGGGATCAAATCTCTGGAGGTGCAAACCTTTACTCTTTTCTCAAGTTTTGCACTCTAAAAAATGTTTGCACCTCTAGAGATTTCATCCGAGCTACACTTGATAGATCCTAAGTTAATTTCTTCAAAAGACACAACCATGTCTCTTTCTAAATTTAATTCTTAAAAGACATAACTAAAAAAGATTGATTCAAATGTTCCAACAACTTAAAAATAAAAATAAAAAAATCCATGAATTTAAGATTGAAGATGTACATTATGCAGAAATCCAATTATAATTAGTGATAAATCACAATACACCTGTAGCCTCTTTATCCTTAAATTAATTGCACATACACCTGTAACCTCTTTATCCCTAAATCAATTGCACATTTTAATAAAGATAAAGAACTTAGATTTCAAAGTAATTCCAATTTTGAACTTTAATCATTCATTTATTTATCCAATTCTCTATATATTATTTTATTCATAAAATATTTTTTTATGAAAATCGAAAAAGCGTTTTCAAATTTTACATTTCTTAACCCATGTTTTATTTATCCAATTTTCTATATATTAATTTATTCATAAAAAAATATTTTATGAAAATTAAAAAAATGTTTTCAAATTTTACATTTCTTAACCCATGTTAATATTGGTTCACCGTTTATACAAATTACTGCTTTGTATCTTCCATTAAAATTTATGAAATTATGAAAATTGAATAAGTGTTTTCAAATTTTACATTATTTCTTAACCATGTTAATATTGGTTCACCTTTTATACAAATTGTTGCTTTGTATCCTCAATGAAAATTTATGAAATTGAGTTACTTTCCGATCTAAAATATTTGCTCCTGTTCTTGCATACTTTTCTAAAGAAGCTATTATTCATAGAAATGAAACAAAAGGTCATTACATTTTGAGTGAGATCATATATTAATATCTGGTCATTACACTATATATTAATATATGGTTTTTTAAAGAAGCTATTATTCATATAAATGAAACAAAAGGTCATTAAATTTTGAGTAAGATCATATATTAATATCTGGTTATTACACCATATATTAATATTTGGTCATTACATCATGAGTGAGATTGCTGTATTAATATTTTCAATTTAAATGAGTTTAATGACTAAGAACACCTATTTTCTCCTAAAACATTACATATTCAAATACAAAGAGAATAAAGTATTATACTTCTATAAACTTTATAAATTTAAAATGTACATTATACATAAATCCAATTATAATTAGTGATAAATCACCATATGCATGTAGCCTCTTTATCCCTAAATCAATTACACATTTTAATAAAAATTAAAAACTTAAATTTTAACTTAATTCCAATTTTAAACTTTATAAATATGAATTATTCATTTATTTATCCAATTCTCTGTATATTAATTTATTTGTAAAAATTATTTTATGAAAATTGAAAAATATTTTCAAATTTTACATTTCTTAACCAATATTAATATTGGTTAACCTTTTATACTAATTGTTGCTTTGTATTCTCCTTTAAAATTTATGAAATTGATTTAATTTCAGATTTAAAATATTCAATTCTCTGTCTATTAATTTATTTTTAAAAATTATTTTGTGAAAATTAAAAAATATTTTTAAAATTTACATTTCTTAACCAATGTTAATATTGGTTAACCTTTTATACTAATTGTTGCTTTGTATTCTCCTTTAAAATTTATGAAATTGATTTACTTTCAAATCTAAAATATTTGCTCCTGCTCTGTCATACTTTTCTAAATTGCTCCTACTCTTGCATATTTTTCTAAATAGGCTATTATTCAGAAAAATGAAACAAAAGGTCATTACATCTTGAGTGAGATCATATATTAATATCTGGTTATTACATCTAAAGTGAAATCACTGTATTAATATCTTCAATTTTGGGAATAATAGATGGTACATAAGTCTTTATCGATATAGTTGGTTTAATTTTCTTTAAAAATGGAAAATACATTTAATTTATAAAATTGAAAATACAGTTTGAGTGGGTCTAATGGTTATGAATATGTATTTTTTCCTAAAAGGTCACAAGTTCAAATTCAAAGGTAGGGTAGGGTATGCATACATGTTCTTAAAAGGTCACAAGTTCAAATTCAAAAGTAGGGTAGGGTATGTATACATGTTCTTAAAAGATCACAAGTTCAAATTCAAAGATAGGGTAGGGTATATATACCTATGTAAAACTAATAAAATGAAAAAATAAAGTAAAAAAAAATGTTGTTTAAAAGTTTTACTGTTTTGATAATTTTTTGTTAATTTTATTCTGTCAGAAATTATTGGAATTGCAGATTTCAGTTGTCAAATCAACATATTTGAAGTACTACACAGATTTCTGAGAGTACATAATCTATTTATGTATTCAAAAATACAATTTAAGCAATAAAAAACTACGATTCCACCAACAATTATATTACCCTATTCTTATAATAATTACTTGAAATGATAAAAAACATAAAACATTTTGACTTCGCCAAAAAAAAATCATATTAAAATATAACATTTAATACTAAGTTAATGCAAACTTAATCCCTACATATAAACTCCCTAACCAACATAAAGTGTAGAGCTCAAAATCACTGAATCCTGCGAAAACCATTGCAGCCGAGCTGTACATATCACTATCATGTATGGCTTGACCCGACACTAAACTTATAAAAATAAAGAATTATAATTATTTTTTCTTCAACATCCGGAGGAGACGATGCAAATAAAAGATTGCGAGGAACCAAAAAAACGTAATGAAGCACGCTTCATATTGTTAGGGTTGACATTAGTATGAAAAAACGAAGAAAATATAACCCCGGCTACGATGGGATGCGCAACCAAACATTACGGAATCGATGTTAGTGGGTTTTTTAGGTTTTTGTGCGAATCCGATGCTTGGATGAAAAAGCGTGAAAAGCAGAACGAAAGAAGTGGGGGCAGGTGCGGATAGTTCGACACGTAACGAAACAAGAAAATCATACGTGGCAGTTGACAAATTTGCCTCGCTGTCGTACATGTGGGAGGCAACGTGTCGAGACATTTCATTCCATTTATTTACATGCCATGAGACACCTCCGCTACATTCGCCTCTTAACTTGAATCGACTTCAACTGTGAATTTTGTTGAGGAAGGAAGAATTGGGATTAATCGCTGCGATGGCTCGTTCAACAGATCCCCTGGTAGTAGGGAGAGTGATAGGTGATGTTATTGACATGTTCGTGCCTTCTAATGACATGGCGGTCTACTATGGATCCAAGCAGGTCACCAATGGATGCGAGATCAAGCCCTCTGCTACTGTTGACCGCCCGAAAGTGCAAATAGCGGGCCGACACTTCGACGATAGTCTCTATACTCTGGTACCCATCTCGTGAATAATTAATTCCAGCACCTCTCAGCTCTGATTTCGTAGAATGAATATATAGTTTTGTTATCATTATCAGCTTTTAGACATGGGTATTCTATGAATGCATGCATTTACATTGATCAGGTAATGACAGACCCAGATGCTCCTAGCCCAAGCGAACCGAACATGCGGGAATGGGTTCACTGGTATAATTAATTCCTTCCCTTCTCCAGTCTTCAGTTTATACACAGAATACACAAAAATAATTGAAAGAGAGACACCCTGTAATGGAGATAATTCTGGTTATTATTACCAGGCCTGATATGCACATCCAGGTTGCCGAGTTCATATCTTCAGTTTCAGTATTCTCGAATTTGATACATCAACCATTTGTGTTCAGTCAGATATGCATGCTGAAGCTTCACAACCTCTAGAAACTTCTCAAAGGCTCTAGTGCATATTAGACTAGATTGGTCTGTGTTATATGCTAGTGTCCATATTCAATTAGAACTCGATGGTGTTTACACAGTGGGACTGCCTTAGATCGTGTGTGCTAGTGTCCATATTCATTGAACTCGGGTCCTTACACACAATGGCACATACAGAGCAGATGGATTATTCCCACCCCTACACAGAGTTGCCAGCCTCTCTTCTTCCTTACTTTTTGCTATTCATTCACTCACCACTTCATTGCACAGAGTTGCCACACTATTTTTATATGGATCAATACTACGCTCGCACAGAGTTGGTGGATCGCTCTCACTCCCTCCAGTGCACTGTCCTAGCAGTCCCAGCTGTAGAATGCACTGTCCTAGCAGCCCCAGCTGTAGAATGCACCAGAAGGGATTAAAAGAAAAATGGGGTGCTAAGACCTCAATGTCTTTGCATGTTAAATACTATCTAACAAACATTCAGGTTTGCACATGAAGTTAATAGATTCAAGGGTAAAATATTGAGATCTGCGCCTAGCCCTAATAGATTCAAGGTTATTGTTTCTGGACTGTAACACTATCTAATAAACATTCAGTTTGCTCACTGAGTCAATTGATTCAAAGTTAAACATTCAGTTTGCTCACTGAGTCAATTGATTCAAAGTTAAAATCAATATTATCTAATAAACAATTTCTTTGCACCAAGAGCTAATAGATTCAAGGTTAAAACATTCAGGTTTGCACCTTGAGTTAATAGATCCATCTCCAAGGTTAAGACAGATCTGTTTTTGCCTGTCATATTCAGCTTGGCACCTCGAGATAATAGTTTTTGAACTGTCAAACATTATTTAATAGATATTAAGACAATTTATTTAATAAATATTCAAAAATATTATTTAATAAACACAGGTTTTTTGCTCTGTCAAATATTGTTTAATAAATATTAAGAAAATTATTTAATAAACACAGGTTGTCATCTAGAGACAATATATTCAATTTTAAAACATTAAAGTAATAGTTTTTGTCCTGTCAAAATACTTTATAATAAATATTTAGGTTGGCATCTAGAGATAATAGATTCAAAATTTAGGATATTGAGGTTTGCACACAGCTGTTATTTTATTCTGGTTAACCAAAATAGATCTGGTTACAATGGATCTATGGGAGTTTATTTATAGTTCTTTAAATTTGGTACCTCTTTGAGGTTTGCACCCAGCTTAAAAATAGTTTGGTTCAGGTTAAAAATTAGATTGGTTAAGATGGATGGCTTGAATAGATTGGTTACTGGTTAAGATTGGATATATGCTGGTTTATTAGGTTATGGGAGTTTATTCACTGTTATTTCAATAGATTGGTTAGTGGTTAATATGGATGTATGTTGATTTATTAGATTATGAGAGTTTATTGATAGTTGTTTGAATTGATAGGTTAAGATGGATATAATGCTGGGTTTATTAAGTGAGTAGGTTATGAGAGTTTATTCATAGTTTTTTAAATTTTAAATTTCATAGTTCTTTAAATTTGGTATGGTTCGCACCTGGTTTTTAATAGACTAGCTAAGATGGATCTACTCTGATTTGCATATGGCTTTAAGAGATTTTTTAAGATCATAGATTTATGGCTTTAATAGATTTATATATGGCTTTAATAGATTTGCTAAGATCATAGATTTATGGCTTTAATAGATTTGTTAAGATCATGGATTTATGCTGGCTTTAATAGATTTTTTAAAATGGATTTATGCTGTTTTCTTAGGTATGGTTAAGAAAACTCTATTCTAGTATAATAGGTTAAGATGTTTTTTTTTCAGGTTTGGTTAACATGAATCTATTCTTAGTTTAAGATGTTTTTAATTTTTTTTTTCCAGGTTTAGTTAAGATGAAACTATTTAGTTTATGAGGTTAAGATGTTTTTTTATTGGTCTGGTGAAGATGAATCTAATCTAGTATACTAGCTTATGATGGTTTTTTTGTTTTTTTTTTTCCATGGTTTGGTTTGGTTTGGTTTTAGGTTTAGATAAAATTAGTCTATTCTAGTTTACTAGGTAAAACTAGGTTTATTAGGTTAAGATGTTTTTGGTTTAGGTTTAGTTTAGTTAAGATGAATCTACTCTAGTTCTATCTTAGGTTAGATTAAATGGAACTGTGCTAGATTATACTGGGTTATATACAGTTGTTTCTAAGATATTGTCAGTAATAATTGTCATTATTTTTATTATTTATCAACGTTACAGAGAAATATCCCTCCACAGACTTATCCCCCACCTGGGTTGGTTGTGGAGCACTTCGCTAATACTTGTGTGAAATTATATAACCTTGTTTTTTGTTGTTGTTGATGTATTGGTGATCTCTCTCAGGGTAGTGACTGACATTCCTGGAGCCACAGATGCAGCTCAAGGTATCTGCATATTATCCATTGTTTTTAACTCTATTTTCTTCTTTCTGATAGTGTGTTTATCTGTAACAATTAATTAGTGGTTGTTTAAATGGAAATTGAATTTCAGGGAGGGAGATATTGCCCTACATGGGTCCGAGGCCACCAATTGGCATTCACAGATACATCTTCGTTCTCTTCAAACAGTCCGGTCCCATGGTGATGATGATGCCTCCTCAGGCTCGCAACAATTTCAGCACTAGGGCGTTTGCTTCAGAGTATAGCCTCGGCCTTCCTGTTTCTGCAGCTTATTTCAATGCCCAGAAGGAGCCCGGAACTAGAAAGCGTTAATGAGCTGCTTCTGCTACTTATATTTCAGTAGTAATCAGGACCGTATTGATAAGATATTACCATAATATAGTTCTATATGTTATATTCTAGAGTGGGGCAATTGTTCTAATCTCTACTTGCTCATTACATTTGCAATGAAACCCGGGAGAGAAGAAGGGGAGATTGTTCAATGCTTCTGCATGTAATAGTTGAGAGATTAACATAAATGTGTATCGAGTTTCAATGGCAGCTGGCTGGCTTTTGGCTTGTTTGCGCTATAAAACACATCGATATAGATATGAATATGGGCGATGGCATAAGTGTGGACCATCTTTATATTGCAGGTCGGCAATAGACTGCAGTTGGATGTGAAGCTGCAGTTTGTATATAGAGGAGAAACATGCAGTGATAATATAGATAGATAGATAGATGAATTGCTAGTGTGTCATGTCTGTCTCTGTGTCTTTGCTCAATAAAGTTGTAACCAAAGATCCAAAACGAGGGTAAATATGATCCGAATGTTGCATTGTTCAGCACTTTGTTGTTGTTTTGCTAAAAAAAAATGTATTTCGTATTTGTATGTCAAATGGGTGGTCTTCCTTTTTATGTTTTGTTTGTTTTCTTCCTATTCTAAAATGTGATCTTCTGGAACATGGGACTCTTCCCTATTTTTTCATTGAAGATTTTGGTTTTTTAGCAAGTAAACATTACTACTTGAAAATGGATCACCAACCTCTTGTAATGCTATATCTCAATACACAGAATTGCAGCTTGAAAATGGATTACCAATTACCAACCTCTGGTAATGCTATATCTGAATAGACAGAATTGCAGCTTGAAAATGGATCACCAACCTCTGGTTATGCTATATCTAAATAGATAGAATAGACAGAATTGCAGTGAAGCATCATCAATCATTCCTTTAAATAACATTTGGGTTTGGTATTCAAAATTGTGCAGACATTTTCTCACCCACTTTCATAAATTTTCGTACCAAAGAATGACTCTGAGCTTTCGTATTTTATCCACTTTGGATTTGTTCTTTAGAAGTTTTGAATATACTTTCTTATCCACTTTTACAGATTTTCCTACCAAACATTTGACTTCCAGCTTTCGTATATTGTCCATTTACACCAAATAATAAGTCTGAGCTTTCATATTCTGTCCACTTACACAATTATGAAAAGAGTGGATTGGATTCTCACCAACTTTCTTTTGTCCCATCTTCATCCCCCACATAATGAAGACACAATTGACCCGGCATTAAGGGTATACCAATGAAAACAGAATCGACCCGGCATAAAGGGTATACCAATGAAAACAGAATCGACCCGGCATAAAGTGTATATCAATAAAGCGATGGAGTCTATGTCAGCGTTTTCCAAGATGGATAGATTGAAATTGACAGGAAAAGAGGGCCGAATATTGGAAAGAGTGAACTTGACAAGAAAACAGGCCTTATGGAAGCACTGATATCTATATCTTTCACCAAACCCAAAGCTTTGGGTAATGTAAAGGATAATTTGGTGACCAATACCTGACTTTGGGTGATTTCCATAATAATTCATGTGAGTGTGTTGGTTGTTTTGGAATTGAGACTATTGACTTTCTCATATTTGGGATCTATTTTTATCAATACCACCCAGCATACGTTTATCCAAAAAAACCACCCCATAAAAAACAAATTTTGTAGGTGGTGTTTATAAAAAAAAGTGAAAAACAACCCCATAAAAAACAAATTGTGTAGGTGGTGTTTATAAAAAAAAGTGAAATTTTGTAGGTGGTGTTTATAAAAAAAGGTGAAATTTTGTAGGTGGTGTTTATAAAAAAAAATGTTTAATATCTCATAGGTGGTGTTTAAACAGTTTTTGTAGGTGGAGTTTGTAAAAAAAAGTGTTTAATATCTCATAGGTGGTGTTCATCTTATTGATTATAAGAGAGCGTAGGGATTGTCGTTATGATAATATCTCATAGGTAATAAGAAAAAAAACTCATAATAATAATATCTCATAGGTGGTCGGCAATAGACTGCACTTAGTATTTTATATTATTTTTATTCCATTAGTCTTATGTTTGTTGTTGGGACTTTATTCCTTAGGATATTTCATTTTAGTTTCTTAGTTTTATGCTCAGTGTTGTTGGGTTAAAGGGATTTTTAGGTTATTAGTTTTATGGTTGTGTTTATAGGTTGGAAAAGGATTGGGTAAATTTCATGGATGCTCGATAAATGTGAGGTTAAGATAGTTGATAAATGTAAAGTTAAGATAGTTTTTTTAGGTTATTAGTTTTATTGTTTTCTTTATAAGTTGGAAAGGTGGATCTGAATTCTATGGAGGCTTGATAAATGTAAAATTAAGGTTAAGATAGTTATATATTAATGTATAAATGTATTGGTTATACATTAATGTATTGGTTGATAAATGTAAGGTTAAGATAGTTATACATTAATGTATTGGTAATGAAATGTAAAATATTTTATACATGTATTTATTAAATATGATTATGTATACATATACGTGTGTATTATGAATGGTGGTGGTTGTGGTGGTGATTATAAGGGTGGGGTGGAGGTGGAGATGATGATAGAGAACGTGGGTGGTGATAGGGTGACAACAATTAATAATGACGAGGATGATGGAGGAGGGTGGTGGTGATGGATCAACAACGATGAGGAAGACAAGGATGATGATAGAGAATGTGGGTGGTGACAGGGTGGCAATAATTAAGAATGATGAGGTTGATGGAGGGTGGTGGTGATGGATCAACAACGAAGGAGGACAAGGATGATGAGGATGACAATGTCGAGGATGATGATGAGGATAAGAAGGATGAGAAGACTATGATGATAATTACAATGTTGAATGATGATAATGATAAGGATGGGGATGACGAAGACAATGATTATCAAGAGAGTGACAATGATGAGAATGATTATGCTGGTAAGGATGATGATGACAATGAGGATGAGAATCATGAGGAATAGAAGCATGACGAGGAGTATAATGATGATGTGATGAGGATGACGAGAATGATGACAGTGCAAGACTACAAGTAGTGTTGGTGGATTAAGACCAACTTTGGTCTATTTGACCTATAAAATAAAAGAAAAATGATTTTAATTTTTCATCTATTGAATAACTTGAAAATGAAATTTCTCATTTCTCTTTGATTATTATGGGAAGTAATAAGTTATGGAGTTCAATACTATTTTAATGTCTTTATAGGTTGAGTTTTCATCCTCTATTTTATTTGTCTTATATATTTTTATAAGTTTTATTTTTTATTTTTCATAAGGTGTTTTAAGTATTCGCCAATGTCCAACTTCATTATGAATCTAATGGGATTTTGTTTTCATCTTTTCAATATATTTTTAATTCCACTAGAAAAAATATAAAATGAAAATCTAGGAATTTGTTCTCATATTTTTAATATAAAATGAAAATCTAGGAATTTGTTCTCATATAAAATGAAAATCTAGGAATTTGTTCCCTATGGAATCAACCCTTGGTACTTTATGATACCATGTTGATATTTTACCACTCTACTCAACACCCGACAATTAGCTCAAAATAAAATAATTTTAAAAGCATGCCCAAGTAATCAACTAAACGTATAGCGGAACCATAAACTAGGAAACCAAAAATCTCACACACAGACACCAATATTTTTGGGTAAACTACCCCTAAAAAAACCCCGAAGCGAAAACTAGTTCCAAGATGCTTTTATTAAGGTCAAATCAGGGCTCCCGTAATAGGAAAAATGACCCACTAAGAGAAATACAACTACATAAAAACCTAGACAAGTCTTCTATGTCGTATGACCCCTAAACAACATGATTTTCAAGGTGCACGAGATTCTCCTTATGTTGACCTACGTACTGACGCGACTGTATTTGTTGTGAATCACATGCATGTATGAAAAACTCATACAGACACTTATGTATGGATCACCATTTTCCTCTAGCTTTTATCCTATGAAATCCACATGTAGTTGCATCTTCTCGCTCTCCTCCTTGACCTGTATGATCTCTAGATGGAATTCCTTCTCCACCTATCCAAGATCTTGAATCATGGTCCTTTGTGATTCAACCATCTCTAAATCAACACTCAGATGAAATATCTTCACCCAACCTGTGAGATCTCCTCACTCTTGTGTAAGTAAAAGTACTTATTTTCTTCTACACTCCTCACACTAGAAAAAATCCTTCTTTTTTATCATCAACCTTGACATCTCACCAAAATTCTCAACCTTGATCGCTCACCAAAGTCTCTCGCAAGTGTATCTCACACAAGTCTCTCACTTTGATCTCTCATCAAAATTCTCTTCCTCTTTCACCCTAGCCTTGTTTTTATAATCATGAGTTACAATCTATTTCTAATCTCCAAAGTGATCCACATTGGATATTACTTCTCACACCCACTGAAGGTTTAGATTACATGTTTCATGCTAAGCATGCTCCTTAAATAACTCAATTCACTAATAAAAACACTTTTACTTTAATAATTCCTTTAACTAAAGTAAACTCAAGGATAAAAGGTTTTCAACAACTTCCACATGCTAAACACGTGTCAATGCGGAAGTACACGTATGATGATACCACTAACATCAACACTCCCTATTAGAGAGGAAGATACTTTTCCACCCTGGAGTTGGCTCTATCTTCACTACTAGATCGTTTGTCATGCCTGCTCTCCAATCCACCAAATTGGATGCTCCCTCTGACATGGAAGTTATCCCTACCATCATGATCTGAATTGTCTACAAAGACTCACTACCTATGTGCATGCTCCTAGAATCCTCTTTCTCCTAAGCATCATGCATGGCCATCTCGTACCATGATTCCTTCTCAAGAGACTTGGAAGTTTTCTCCTTCCCACCTGAACCTGAAGGTTGACTCCCTCTAAGCTACTCAACCTTCAAAGCTACCTGCTCCTTGTTCTCTTCCTCTTTCACCCTAGCCTTGTTTTTATAATCATGACTTACAATATATTTCTAATCTCCAAAGTGATCCACAATGGATATTACTTCTCACACCCACTTAAGATTTAGATTACATGTTGCATGCTAAGCATGTTCCTTAAATAACTCAATTCACTAATAAAAACAATTTTACTTTAATAATTCCTTTAACTAAATTAAACTCAAGGATGGAAGGTTTTCAACAACTTCCACATGCTAGACACATGCCAATGTGGAAGTACCTGTATGATGATACCACTAAAATCAACACTCCCTCTCAGCGAGGAAGGTACTTTTCCACCCTGGAGTTGGCTCTATATTCACTACTATATCTTCTACCATGCCTGCTCTCCAATCCACCTGATTGGATGCTCCCTCTGACATGGAATTTATCCCTACCATCGAGATCTAAACTATCTACGAAGACTCACTACCTCTGAGCATGCTCCTAGAAGAATCTTTCTCATGAGAATCCTGCATGGCCATCTCATACCATGACTCCTTCTCAAGAGACTTGGAAGTTTTCTCCTTCCCACCTGAACCTGAAGGTTGACTCCCTATGAGCTACTCAACCTTCAGAGCTACATGCTCCTTGTTCTCTACCACTCTTTTTCTTACCACTGCTCGCATAGGATATCCCTTTAGCCTATGCAAGTTTCTCTCTCTAAATACAAATATAGTTTCTTTTTCTAAGCTATATCCTCTAGGATTGATCAGTGCCTTTCCATCCTGGAATGCTACATCAAATCCTTTCTTCTCAATCACTAAAATTGAAATCACACTCCTCTTGAGTTTTGGCATGCATAGCACATTTGTCACTCTCAATGTTCCTCCTGACTCTAATTGGAATGACATTGATCTATATCCCTTCACCACATGCTTGGTCCCCATACCAAGTTCCACATGCATCTTTGAGTCAAACTCTATAAAGAGATTGAAAATCTCACATGCTCCTACCATATGAAACATGGATCAACTATCTATCAACCATGCACTAGATGATATGGTGCCTAAGGAAGTTTGGGAAACAAGTAAGAAATTTTTATGTTCAAACTTCTTGCAAAACTCATCCACTTGAGTCTTTGTCGTCATAATTGAGTCTGGTTTTGCTTCATTCCCAAATTTCCTCTTGTGCGGACATTGACCTGCATAATGCCCAAACTTGTGATATGAAAAACACTTGACTTTTCTCATGTCCTTATTCTTCTTTCCATCTTGAGCAGTAGAATCTCCACTAGAAATCTTCCTGAACTTTCCCTTCCTTTCATGACTGGAAAGAGAAAGGTTCTCTCTCATCGTTTCTACTCTTAAAACCATCCCTGGACTCTAACTGATTATCCTCCTAGATACAATCAGTCCATAGTCTATCAAACCCTAGCATTGTCTCTCGTGCACAGATTCCCTGCACAAAAGGTTTCTGGGACTTGGGAAGACCTCTCAACACTACATTCACCAACTTAACATCCTACACTATCTCACCAATGGCTGCAAGTTGATCTTGGATCTCTCTAATCTTCATAAGATAGTTCACAATTGTGTCCTCACTATAAATCCTAACAAGTTGAAGCTGATGCTTCAAATGTAGCATCATGCATGTATTTTTGTTTTGGTATAGAATCACCAAAGAATCATACATTTCCTTGGTAGATTTCTTCTCATCAATGTGAGGTATTAAGTTATCCTTTATGGATTCTAGAAACACCCGCTTGGCCTTCACTTCCTTATTCTTGTGAGTTTTCAATTCCTACATATCAGTAGGAGTTGCAACCACACCCAACATACTCTTTGAGGTCATTCTCCTCCAATAAAAGATGAACCCTTGCCTTCCACCCCTGGAATTTGGTTTACCCTTCCAACCTGTCCTCAATCTTCAATGTGTTCACCATTGTATCTCAAAGAATGAATCCCTCTCTCCTTTAAAGTCTTGGCTCCAAGATATGATCTGATAACCTTCTACTAAAACTCCATCGGTATTGTATTACACGACCCTGTACGTGATTGTCACCATTACGACCCGCGTATGTACGTGATGGAAACACTACAAATTATGTATGTACATGACTACTACCTCTATGACCTGCATATACCTCTATACACCTAGAAAAACCCATGTTCTTCCTCGATATTGTTGTTTCCCTGAAATCCATCCTTCGATTTATGCCTCTTGGTTATAAATCTTCTTGAAACTGTTGATATATATTCTCTTGTCTTCCTCCCTTTAGAGCAACCTTTCTCTAATACCATGTTGAAAATATGTATCCCTCTTTGGAATCCCTTGGTATTTTATGATACCATGTTGATATTAACCACTCTACTCAACACCCAACAGTTAGCTCAAAATTAAATCACTTTATCTACTAAAAGCATAGTTGTGTAATTAACTAAACGTGCAGTGGGAGCATAAACTAGGAAACCAAAAATCTCACATATAGACACAAATATTTTTGGGTAAACTACAACTAGAAAAACCCCAGAGGGAAAAGCAGTTCCAAGATGATTTTATTAAGGTCAAATCAAGTCTCCCGTAGCAGGTAAAATGGCCCACTAAAATAAATACAACTACAGAGAAACCTGGACAAGTATGTTTTGTTGTACGACCCCTAAACAACATGATTTTTTAGGTGTACATTATTCACCTTCTACTGACCCACATACATATGCAACTATCTCCACTATGAATCGTGTACATGTATGAAAAACTCGTACGAACACTTCTATATGATACACCCTTTTCCTCTGGCTTCTATCCTTTGAAACCCACCTATGAGTGTCTCTGCTCTCTCTCCTCCTTGACATGTATGATCTCTAGATGGAAGTCCTTATCCACCTATCCAATATCTTGAATCATGGTCATTTTTTATTCAACCCTCTTTGAATCAAGACTTGGATGAAATCTCTTCACCCAACCTATGATATCTCCTCACTCTCGTGTAATAAAAAATCCTTATTTTCTTCTACACTCCTCACACTAGCAAAAGTCCCTATTTGTTATCCTTGACCTTGGAATCTCACCAAAAGTATCGACCTTGATCTCTCACCAAATTCTCTCACAAGTGTATCTCACAAAAGTCTCTCACTTTTATCTCTCATCAAAAGCATCTTCCTCCTTCACCATATCCTTGTTTTTATAATCATGAGTTACAATCTATTTCTTATCTCCAAAGTGATCCACGATATAGAATACTTCTCACACCCACTTAAGATTTAGATTACATGTTGCATGTTAACCATGCTCCTTAAATAACTCAATTCACTAACAAAAAAACATTTACTTTAATAATTCCTTTAACTAAAGTAAACTCAAGGATAAACGGTTTTCGACAACTTCCACATGCTAGACACATGCCAATGCAAAAGTACTTGTCTGATGCTACCACTAACATCAACAAAGACAACTTTTGGATCTAGTAAGTCTTCTTTCAAAATTTCTATCCAACATATTGCTTTCTGAATGAATCCTTTCAAGCCACTTAGGATTCTTCTTGACTTCATCTGTCATTGTTGACTTAGAATTTTATGCATCACCTATAACCAATGCATTTTTTCTTAATTCAATATGTACATTTTCTGGCTGAAAAATTCCTTGTTCATCAAAAGCACCATCTCTGCTTATTATCACTTTCTTTGCTTGAGGATCAAGCAACATGTAATTTCTTGTTTCAATACTATATCCAATGAAAATTCACTTAACACTTTTATCATCCAATTTGCTCCTCTTTTCCTTAGGAACGTGTGCATATGCAGTGCAACCAAAAACTTTCATATGTGCAACACTTGGTTTATATCCTAACCATGCTTATTTTATATTAAAATTCAATATTTCTCTCGTAGGAAATCTATTGAGAGTATAAATTGGAGTGTGCATTGCTTCGGCCCAAAACTCATTTCCAAGAGACTCAGTTTTTAGCATTCTTCAATCCATTTCAACTATGGTCATGTTTTTTCTTTCCGTGACTCCATTTTGTTGAGGAGAGTAAGTGTTGGTAAACTCTCTCTTTATTCCATTCTTCCTACAATAATTCAAAAATTCATTTGACCTATATTCTTCCCCATTATCTGTTCGTAGGGTGAGAATTTTCAAACCACTTTGCTTTTCAACTAAATCTTTGAACTCAAGAAAATGAGAAAACACTTTAGACTTATCTTGCAAAAAAATAAACCCAAGTCTTCCTGGAACAATCATCAATAAAAGTGAGTAAATAATGTGCATTTTCAAAAGACATGGTCTCCATTGGACCACACAAATTTGAATGTACTAGTGATATATGCTCTCTAGACTTCATGTTCTATTTGGGAAACTTTGCCTGTGTTGTTTCCCAAAAATGCACCCTTCATATACTTCATCATCATTCTTGATATAAGGAATACCATTCACCATGTTATGCTACCTTAACAACACCAAAATCTGAAAATTCAAATGTCCCATCCTTAACTGCCAAAGCCTTCTATTCATTTCTTCTGTAACATTCAGATTGTGTGAGTTACTTTATTCAAAAGAAAGTTTGAAGATTTTGTCTTCATTCATTTCTCCTCTTTCTACGACTGCATTTTGATTCAACTTATCAATGATTAAGCACTCTTTATTATCAAATACCAACTATAGTTTTTATCCATCATCTGACCTACATAAAGTAGGTTCTTCTTCAACGCTGGTGTCAACAATGTGTCCTCAATAAAATTCTTCTTTCCATGCAATGTTGGAATTGCAATTGTGCCTTTGCCTTTAACTTCGGAAACTCTATCATCACCAAAGATAACCTTACTAGAATAATTGTCATTTATCATAGTAAACAACTCCTCTTGAGATGTCATATGAGTTGAACATCCCGAATCAATATACTAAGCTTCAATTTCTTCATTATGTGCCATAAAATTGAGATGAATAACTTATGATTCCTTGTTCCTTCAAGATCTGTATGGACACCTTTATGTTTCATATCTCTCAATTTTGCATAACAATATTTTTCAAGATGACCAAATTTATGACAATAATAACACTTTGGTCCTTGTCTTTCTCAAGATCCATCTATGCATGTTCCTCTTACACGAGATCCTTCTCTGCTTCTTCCTCTGAACTGACTTGGACTTATTCCTCTTACTCTTGAGGTGGATGCATTTCCTTGATAATTTTATGACTATTGTGGATGCCTATTTTGATTCTAATTCTGATATTGATCCCTATTGCTTCTTCCTCTTCCTCTATGCCTTATCGAAAAAACATGTATTGTTTCCTCTGTTGGATTACTTTCTTCAACAGTTAACAAACAACCACTCAATTCAACAATTTTAATTGTGTTTAAATATTTGGAGACCATAATGTCGGTGGTGACCATCTGAAACTTGGGCAGAACACTTCTTAAAATACTCTCAATTAATCTTCTTTCTGGAACATCTTCACCTAATGTCTTCATCTGATTAACAAGATCTTGCATTTTTGTGATGTAATCATGAATGGATTCATTACTTTGCATATTTGCATTTTCAAATTTCTTCCTTAGTGTTTGCAATTTAGCTACAACCACACCTTCATATGTGTTCTTTAAAATATCCCATGATTGCTTGGATGATTCTACAACATTGATTCTCGGAAATATAGATTCTTCAATTATGCTTCCTATGAGAGAAAGATCTTCATTATATTTCTTAATAAGTTCCTTTAGATATTTCTTGTCATCATCGCTCAATGTTTTCAATTTGTTAGCAAAATGCATAGCATATCCATCGATTACAAGTTCTCATAAATCTTTAGTAATAAATATGAGTTGCATGTGTTTGCTCCAATAAAAGTAATTTGTGCCAAGAAGTTTAGGCAACACAACATTGTTTGTCGTCATTGAAGAATAAGAGAGAGATAGAGAGAATATGAAAAATCAACACAATATGTCCCACTTCACCTAGGACAAGAACAATCGTCCCAAAAAACAAGACTCAACCACCACCAAATAAATGATATTTTTATTAATTTTGGAGTACAATAAAAAAAAAATGCAAAACTTGTACAATATAATCTCTTGTATATAACCCCCTTAGAATGTAATCTCTTTGAATCAACCATTTGACACAAATTTATACCCAATTTTTTTTTTTTTTTTTAAATAAGAGATTTAAAATAATCTCTTTTACATTTTATGTCAAATTACTACTTTCTCTCCGTCACTAAAGCACTAATGCTCTAAAGAGCTAATTCTCTCTCAAGAAATAATGGTTTCACATAACATTATGGACTAATGGTAAGATTTTATATAAATGATAAGTTGTCACATGCTTTTCTTTTGGAAATGGTTTAAATTAAATGGATGGAAGCCTTTTGAATAAATTATATTAAATGAATGAGAATCATTTATAAAGGCATACAAATTTGCACCAGTGGCTCGCCACATATCGCTCCATGCTGGTATCAAAGGAACCACGCGTATTCAGTTGATTTTTTTTTCCTTTTGGTAGAAAACGTACACACCATATTGGAGTCCATGCTCTCTTGCAAACCCGTACACAGGTATGGCACACACTAATATAAAACCAGCTATCGTGAGTTTCCTTCACGCAGTAGACAAACTAACTCCTCCACGCAATTCCTCCTCACACATGTACGATCATACAAGTCTCACATACTTAAATATGGACAATCAAGCTTCACTGTGCCAAAACGTTGCACAATATAGCTTGCATCTCACAGCTATGATACCAAATGAAGTAATATAACAGCAATAATAATGGAGCAAATAAATTTCTCAATAATACACACTTAGCTCAAAATTTCTCATTACCAAAGCATACATTTATATATAGGGAGGAAATGTCTCGGGAGTCAACCATCTCCTACAATCTTTCAACAATTACTCCTTAATTCACTCAACATTATCTCAAGCATATTTCTCTAAATCTAATTAGACCTTTGAGATATAACAACTAAAAACAATTACTCTAGAATATTTCAAATGCATTATTCTTCCAACAAATTTGAAGTGTCGAAATATACAAGAGATTTTTTTTTTAAAATACTTAACACATATATGGATCAACATCCAACTGTGGGATGGTAACTCCCTGTGGGTTTCCGGGAATCTAGAATCTCTACCATTGGGTGATGGAGTCAATAAAACAAAAGAAAAAAAATGTTTTGAAAATATGCACAGGGGAAGAAAACTATGTACAAGTTGAGACTGGAAATTCTTAAGAGAATAAATTTTTGAGATGTTTCCCATTCACTGGAAACAATTGCATTGTTCCCTTCATGTCTTTCAATAGATATGAATTATATCCAATAACATTTTCAATAATATATGGACCATTCCACAATGCTTCAAACTTTGTATGCAAAGATAGTTTTTCCTTGGCTTTATTCCACAATAATACCAGTTGCTCTTTTGAAAATATTTTTCCTATGTGCCTTGATCAAAATGTTTCTTAATAACCTATTGTCTTTGAGTCATTTTCCTTAATTCCTCATTTCTTTTTTCTTCCAATTTCATCAACTGATCATATCTTCTTTGCAGAGGACAAACTTCTTTTAAATCTTCAATGTTTACAACATATGTCAGAGCATTCAACTCCAAGTGAATGGGAATTTTGGGTTCTTTTCCATATACCAATGTATATGGTGGCTATCCCGTGTTGTCTTTTGGTATAATTATGCTAGCCCAAAATGCATCAATTAATTTTGTATGCCAATTCCTCTGGTTCACAAAAATTGTCTTTTTAAGGATCTTGATCAAAGTTTTATTTGTTGATTCAGCTAAACCATTTCCTTTGGGATAATAGTTTGATGATTTCCCCATGATGATACCAAATTCCCCACAAAATTTGGTAAACTTTGATCAAATGAAAATCGATCCATTGTCAGTTATGAACTTCTCTAGAACTCTAAATCTTGACAAGATATTTTCTTTAAATAAATTAATGAGATCTTCACGATAAACCTTTTAGAGAGATACAACATCTTTTCAAGTAAAATAATCAGTTGCAGTGAGAATGTATGAATTTCCCTTGTTGGTGTTTGGAATGATTGGTTCAATGATATCTAGTCCCCATTATGTAAATGATTCTTCAATTGTTACAAGTTGCAATAAAATTGTTGCTCTTTTCATTTTCCTTGAAATATTTTGGCAAGTCCACATGCATTTTCTAATCATCAAATATGAGTCTTTAAAAATGGAAGGCCAATAGTAACCAACTCTCATAATTATGTGTGTAGTAGTCGTAGGTGAGAAATGTCTGCCACAAACACCTTCATGAAATTCTCGCAACACTTTTTGAGATTTTGTTGAATCAATACATCTTAACAACATTCCATCGAAATTTCTTCGAAACAACACTTCAACAACTAATACGTACCAGTTTGCCTTCATTTTCAATGCCTTTCTTTTCTTTGAAAACATACCAATTGGAAACAGGTTAGATTTCAGATAAAAGATAATATCCTTATATCACTCTGATGTGGATGATGATCTTGTTGATATATATATATATATATATATATATATATATATATATAGAGAGAGAGAGAGAGAGAGAGAGAGAGAGAGAGAGAGAGATTATTGATAACACTATCATCCATTTTTCACATTAATGTTTTATACCAAATCTGTGCTAGTAGTCTATGCCTATAACAGTACTGGTAATATCATCAATTGGACTATCATTTGAAGAGTTATATAAGTTGTGGGACCTAAGTTCTGGTATGCTAACTTATCAATAATTTCATTTCTGATTTTCCCCGTATGAATTAGGATAAGAAACAACTAGTTTCTTTTACATTGCTTGGAGTGTTGCAGAATCATTCTTTTTTACAACCTCAGTTAGTGAACACACGAGGGTATGGGGTTATGAAAACTCAAAGACCTTATCCTGAGAGGTACCACTAGATGGGTTGGGGTTTATAGTATAGTAGATTTACTCTTTTATGCTTTTCTTCAACAAATATATATATCATTTTTGTTTAGTCCATCTCTTCTAATAGTTGGGTGAAGTCTACCTTCTGTGCATATTACACTGAGTGCCTCACAAGTATAAACTAACCCTCGGGTTGATAAATTAAGTGACAAAGTATGTAGTGACACCAAATAATTGGAAATCATATTTTTACCTCTTTATTTTGGCATTGTTACCGGGGAGGCACTCAAGAATTAGGACTTTGGCTTATGATCATTGTCAGAGCGATATCAAGCTTAAGGGAAACCCCCAGGGAGTTGAAAACTACCCTATGATATCTCTTTCCCAGGATATTGTGCTTAGAAATCATCATAGGATGTATCACTTGAGGCACTAAGAAACCTCATGGACATGGTGCAGGGACCACCTGTGACACTAATAACCAGGCTAATAAAAGTGGTGAAAAATGAGACCCTCCAAAAACCCCTAGTACTCATTGTTATTGTAGAATGAAAAAAATTGGAAGAACCACCAGAAATAGACTCTATTGTTGGTTTAGTCATAGAACCTCCTTCCTCTGAATCTCCCCAGGATCAAGATCATCCCATTGAAGGATCTGAATCAGAAAAAAACAGTAACCCTATTGAAGAACCAGAAAACTATGTTGCCTCAGAAGAATCTTTGTGGGGAGAAAATATTTTAAACATGGGAGAATAAATGGAAACATCGAAACAAAAAGAACCAATCACATTTGAATTTCCTATTCAGGAGTCTAAGGGCATACTTCAAATGAAAAACTTTCCATCCTCTAGTCTGCAAAATTTTTGTGGTTTTCCTAGCGAGGACCCTGACACCTTCCTCTTTGATTTTGATGTCCTTTTCCGAACCTATGACTATTATTATGATGCCCATAAACTCAAACTATTTCCCGCCACCTTAAAATAAGAAGCTCTTCATTGGTTCATGGGGCTCGGAGGAAATTCTATCGAAACCTGGGATGAAATGAAGCAGATATTTCTTAAAAAGTATCAGGATTATTGCAAAGTAAGGGACATACATGAAGAAATATTTATAATGACATAGAAGGAGGAGGAAACCCTCGAAGATTATGTATAAATATTTCAATATAACCTTCAAAAGACTAAGCAAAAAACACTTGATCCCAAAACATTACATATTATCTTTCTCAGAGAAATCAAGGATGATTGCATGGATGCATTAAATCTTATGGGGGTTGGGGATATCTCCTAGATGAACTATGACGATATCTGTGAACTACGTAAACGATATTCATGAGGCATTACTAAGTCTGGGAAAGGACCCCGGGGTCTAGCCTCTAGGGTCACAAAATCATCAGGAGGAGGAGTTACCAAATTTGAAATAGGAAACATCTTGGACAATTTTAAGATCAATGTCCTTAGTTCACTTAGCTCCCAATTGGAAACTTTTCAAGCAAAGAAAAAGAAAGAAGAAGTCGAACTAGTGTTAGTCATATTTTGTTCTAGATGTCAAAAAAAACACCCTTTAAGGGAGTGTCCTTTAGATAGCATAGAGGTATGTGGTATCTGCGAGAAAAATCATGATACTAAGAGTTTCCCTTCTCTACGTGAGCTAAAATAAGTCTATCAGAGAGCCACTGGGGAAACAGAACAAATCTGTTTTATGGCCCAAAAATGGCCATGGCCACCCAAGGCACCAGGCATGACACAAGAGCAATTCCAATTTCCTCCATACTATACTCAATATCAACATCCGCAACATAATTGGTATGCTTCCATGCCCTGGAAATAATGGAAACCCCAAATGCGGAACTAGCCTTAGAAACAAGGCTGGAGAGGTCCTACTCTTCAACAATCCACTCTTCAACCACACCCTCCAATCCAACATCAACAACAACTAAAATTACCATACAACCAACCTCCTCCAAGACCTACGCAATTACCGGCACAACCAATACCAAATCCAAATTATAAAGTAGTTCAACCTGCCTACAATGCTGAACTACCCTTCTTTCCCACATATGTCATTTCTCCTACGGAATTTCAGAACATACATCTACAATCTATAAGAGTGGTTCAGGATTAGACCTCACCCATCATCCAGGAACAGGATGATGAGGAGAATCCTCCCGATTTAGACAACCAAGACACTAATCCCTCTAAAGAAAAAAACAATATCACTCAGAAACACCTCGATGAGAAGGAATCACTCCCAAAAGCACCTTATCCAGAAAGGTTAAATATAGAAAAGTCCCCCACACAACCAAAATTTGACCTTTTAGAAGAACTTTGAAATTTGTGTCAAGATTCCTTTGTTCCAAACTATTAAGGATGTCTCGATCTATGCTAAGGTTTTTCGGGAACTCTGCCTAAAGAAACTGGGAAGGAAAAAGAAAGACCCGGAAGTTGTTCATGTCATAGGGAATCTAGCCGATCTATTGCTAGGAAAAATATTTATGGCCAAATACATGGATCCAGGAAGTCTGGTTGTCAAAGTCAACATTAATAACACTTCCATCGCTAATACTCGAGTAGACTTAGGAGCAGCCATAAACGTAATGACCAAAGAAACTATGGAAAAACTTTAACTACCTAGTATTCAACCAACCCCTACAGTCCTTCAACTAGCAGATAGATCCACAGTAAAACCTGAAGGGATGATGGAAGATATAATTGTTTATGTAGACTCGTGGGAATACCCAGCCGAAATTTTGGTCCTGCAACCAAAGGCCAACCTAGGGGGATACCCATTAATTTTGGGAAGACCTTGGTTGGCCATTGTCGACGCATATATCGACTACAGATCATGAGATATGACCATCTCCCATGGTAACTCAACCAAGAAGTTAACCCTCTACCCTCCTGCTAAACCCTCCCCTGACCTAGAAAATCCCCCCTGGATCGAAGATAACGACGAGGAACCCACACAACCTCTGTTAACCCTTGACCAAGCATCAATGTTTAAACAGGCTACTGAGGATGATTTTATTTATACATATCTAGCACATCCTCACATAGCCAACCACCCAACTCTGGAGCATATCCTAAGGGAGAAATTCTAGGAAGTCTATTCACCAATTGAACCAACAAAATTAATAAATGAATTGGTTCATGTGAATGATATTTCTAAATATCAAAGAATATTTGTTGAGATCCATCCTGGGAAAGCCTTGAATATCAATGCTAACCTAGGCTCCTCTCATCAAAAGCATCTCATCGAAATACTAAGAAAGCACAATTCCTCTTTCGCTTGGGACTATACTGGCATGAAAGGAATCCACCCTAATCTATGTACCCATGACATTTATCTTAAGGAGGATTCCCGAACAATTCGACAAACTCAGTGGAGGATGAACCCTGATTTGCGGGATATAGTCAAGGGGGAGCTCCAAAAGCTCCTTGACATAAATTTCATTTACCCAATCTCTGACAATAAATGGGTTTCACCCTTGGTTATTGTTCCAAATAAGAATGGAAAGTGGTGTATTTTTGTTGACTATGGGGAACTGAATAATGCCACTTTGAAAGATTACTTCCCATTACCATTCATTGATCAAGTATTGGATACCTTGGCAGGGAAAAAGTATTTATCTTTTCTCGAGGGGTTTAGTGGTTAAAATTAGATACATATTACCCCTAAAGATCAAGAGAAAACCACTTTTACATGTCCATGGAGAACTTACGCTTACCAAGTACTGCCATTTGGATTGTGTAACACTCTGACTACATTCTAGAGGGTTGTCTTAGGGATATTCTCCGACTTGACCAATGATTGTGTGGAAATTTATATGGACGGTTTTACCGTATATGGAGATACCTTTCAAGAAGCTTTAGACAACCTAGAGAAGGTCTTGGTCAGATGCCAAGAAACCAACCTCTCTCTCATCCATGAAAAATGTCATATGCTTTGTACTGAGGGGATTGTGCTAGGACACCACATATCACCTACAGGAATCCAAGTAGATACCGCTAAGATCAAATTCATTCATGACCTTCCAGTGCCCACAACCCAGAAAGATGTTTGTAGCTTTCTAGGACATGCAAGATACTATCGAATATTTATTGAAAAATTTACAAAGATAACATCTCCCCTATTTCAATTACTTACAAAAGCTATGGAATTCTCTTGGAATGATCAATGTCAAACCACATTTGAAACCTTAAAGGAAAAATTATCCATTGCACAAATCTTGCGGGGCCCCAATCGGTCCATACATTTCCATATCTCTACAAACGCCTCAGACATAGCCATTGGAGTTGTTCTAGGGCAGAAAGAGGGAAAACGACCATATGCCATCTATTACATCAGTAAGAACCTTACCCCTGCTAAAAAAAACTATACGGTAATGGAAAAAGAGTTTCTTGTTGTTGTGTATGCTATTAATAAATTTTGTCATTACATCACAGGTTATTTTGTCTTCATACATACTAATCACTTGGCCATTTGTTATCTCATGAACAAATCTATCATCAATGGTAGAGTGACCAGGTGGTTTCTCTTACTACAGGAGTTTGACATTTCAATCATTAACAAGCCAGGGAGGGAAAATGTTGTTGTTGACTTTCTCTCTCGACTCACTAATGAAGGATAAGTCGTCCTTGTGGAAGACACCTTCCCAGATGAACACTTGTTCGCTTTATATACTAACACACAATGGTTTGCATATATTGCTAATTACTTGGTTGCAGGTAGACTCTTGCAACATCTATCCCCAAAAGAGCGTCAAAGGATTATCCGACAGAGCACAACATATTCCTGGATCGAAGGATATATCTTCCATATCGAAAAAGATTGTATTATCTGATGTTATGTTCAAGAAGAATAAATTTATAACATCCTGAAAGAATTTCATGATGAACCTTGAATAGGCCACTTCACAGATAAAAGGACTGCAAACAAAGTATTGCACCTGGGGTATTATTGTCCGACCATCTTTCGGGATGCCAAGAAGTACGTCGAGAGTTGTGACAAGTGTCATAGAATGGGATGACCTGTGAAGTCATATGAGATGTTTCTCCAGCCTCGGCTTCAGATAGAACCCTTTGAGAAGTGGGCCCTTGATTTCATGGGACCTATTAACCCACCATCAAAGAAGATGATGTACATTCTAGTGTGCATTGATTACGTAACTAAATGGGTTGAAGCCAAAGCACTTCCAAAGGCCACAGAGGATGTAGTGGCTAATATATATTTGTCTGCTTTGGGGTCCCTTGAGAGATCGTCACTAATCAAGGGACCCAATTCACTTCACGACTCATCTAGTCCATTACCGAGCAATTCAATATTAAGTATCGGATGTCAACTATGTATCACCCTCAGGAAAACAAACAGGTGGAAGTCACAAACAGAGTACTGGAAACTATCCTGACTAAAACATTCCAACATCATCATCAGGATTGGGATGAAAGACTTCCAAAGGCCTTATGGGCCTACAGAACCACCTGGAGGAACACCACGGGGTTTACTCTCTATGAAATAGTGTATGGGAAACACGTGGTTTACTCTCTATGAACTAGTGTATGGGAAACACGTGGTTCTCCACATCGAATTTGAGATAAAAATGTTGAGGATCACATTACAAGTGGGCTTGGATCTCTCGAAATCCCAATAGCATAGGCTTAAAAATATTAATGAGCTTGATTAGATCCTCTAGGCTACAATACATCAAACTGCCTTAGTCCAGCAGTAGAGAGCTAAATGGCATGATGAATTCATCAAAGAGAAGATTTTTAAATAGGGAGACTGGGCCCTTCTATTTGATTCACGGTATAAGGATTTTAAAGGAAAGTTCCACACCTAATGGCTTGGACCATACGAGGTAGATACTGTATACGAGAATGGCTCCATTAAGCTCTGTATTATTGACGAAACAAGAATTTCACTAATGGAAAATGGTCATCAATTAAGGTTATATCAGAATCCCGAGACCAAGGAGGACTTTATTCAAGAACTAGTCAAACACACTAATCTCAATATAATGGGCATAGTGGCATCGCCACCTGTTCCCACTATTTCTAGACATATTTTCCAAGCTCTTGTTAATATATATATATATATATATATATATATATATATATATATATATGTGGCAGTGAAAACCTAGACTCAAGCGTTGTCGACACTGATGATGTTGGAAAAACAATTACTGGCCAAGATCACCAAGTTAAGAAATATGTGTGTGTGTGTGTGTGTGTGTGTGTGTGTGTGTGTGTGTGATAAATAAAAGTATTCATATGTGTGTGTGTGTGTGTGTGTGTGTGTGTGTGTGTGTGATAAATAAAAGTATCCATTGGTACAACTTGTGATTTCAATTTCAGTCCCCTAATGACAACATTCGAGTATATTGACAAAACAATTCTTCAAATGTTGCATCAATAATACCATTTTCATGATTCTGCGAGATTGCGAGGAAACCTATTGTTATCAATTACTCTAGAATAATTGATAAAAGGTCATAAGGCTTGAAGACAACTTGACTACATCAAACATTGAAAAATCCTAGTAGCAAAACATCTGCAACACATATTTCAAAGTTCAATTTTATGGCTCTGCGGAATTGCAAGGAATCTTATCATTACCAATCATTCTAGCATATCTGACCCCGGAAATTCAAAGACAAATCCTGCTACATCAAAAGCTAAGGGATCCTAAAAGCAAGAGCATCTGCATTACACAACTTGAAATTCATGTTCTCTTTCTAAAACCACCATTTTCTTTTTTGTAACTAGAGGTTAAGATATTATGTGTCAAATTAGCAATGTCATTCCCCGATCATCCTTGATTATCCTAAGCACAAAAAGCTTATTTGAAATAACTTAGCACTGTTATGGGTACTATATATATTGTTTCATGTTGAGAAGACATTGTCGGATTATGGTCATGTCTTATCTAAACCTCATCTATGAAACTATAGCCTACCACGACCTTCATACTACATAATATTTTTAGTTATTGGCTAAAGAGCTAGTTACTAAAGGTTATGCTATGTAATCAACCTTATGACCATTATATAGTGATCACCACCACATCTAATTGGCCATTATGAAGTGACCATATTTAACCCACCACACCTGACCACACTCTATCACTCTACCCGATAATTATTTATTTCATACCCTCATCGGTCTTAATGTGAAATCATTCAAACTCTGGTCCTAAGGATACCCGACGAGATAATTATCATTTGGTATCCCTTAAACCATTTAAACCATTTTGAAAAGGTATGAATAGAAATAATCAGGGGTCGGGGTGATTATTTGAAGGTTTTGTCAGACATTACCAGGTTGTCTGAGCAACATGACTTAAACGAACTGGGCAGAAATCTCGGGGAAGGATAGAATCCTTACCAAAATATCTGGAAGCTCAAATAGAGCATTGGCGCTCGAAGGTTACAACACCTGAGCTACAGAACCATAACCATGATTAGTTTTTCAGCCCAGGTATAATCTGAATCGCACCAGAACCCAACAAAAGATAGAAGGGACACGCTAGCAAAATTCTAGGGGAATTGATCGATCACGATCGAAATGGAAGCTACATAAGGGAAATGGGTGCGACAATTTGTGGGTAATTTCCTAAAAGGGAGCCATCCATTCATACAAAGGCTATTCAGACTGGTGATTGTGCCCGTCATAGCTGTCCATAGAAGACAAGAGCCCAAGTTAAATCAGAATATTAAGTAATCCACCGACAAGAGTTGGATTTACAGTCTGGATTCAATCCGAGACTCAGTCTTGACAGTTAAGGTCGAGCCAAAGAATTTTTTCAAGAAAGTCGAGTTCACCTCTGACAGAGAACATGCCTTTTCCAGTACTAAAGAAGAGTTGTGCCAAATACTAAAAGGGAGACAGAACAACACTGACTATCAAAAATTCTTGGTAAGTGTTGCAACCGAAACTTTTTTTTCCTTGTCGACATTAACCTTGAAAATATGGGAGGAGAAGTCAACATGATTGAGCCTAATAATATATAGGAAATTAAAAGAAACCTAGCAGCCATGAGAGTATTTGAGCAAGCTGGTTGGCTGGCATTTCTAGAGAAATTACAAGGTCCTGACCATGACTTAGTCTTGGAATTTTCCCAGAATTTCAATGGGAGGCAGACCACAGTAAGGAGATTGACCCTTATAGTTTCTGAAGAATCCATGATCAAAATTACAAAATTACCTCAACAAGAGGATAACTAGTACAAGAAATTTAATATTGCTCATGAAAATTGGGTTCAATTTCTCAAAATACCATACCCACTCCCTGATTTGAGAAGGGGTATACCAAGAGAAGCCTTATGCTCCCCCTGGGATGAAGTGATATTTTATTTGCAGAAATTTATTACTTGTGAAGGATGATATAGTCTAGTTCACCATTACCATGTCTGAATTTTGATGCATTTGGTAGGATAGAAACCAATGAATAAGCCCTACTATCTACATAAAACCATGTTAAATATGAGTGAGTTCATGAGAAATAAAAAGACACCAAAAACTTCCCTCTACAATAAAGGTCTTATGATGATGATCATAAATGCAGAACTAGAAAGAATGGGAATTTCATGGAGTACCTTCATGGGTCAGCCATTAACTAAGCCAAGGGCCAGAATTCTTCCTCCCAAAAAGAGGTCTATTGAAGCTACAACAGTTGGATGCAAAAGGTCTACTAGGGTGTCTAGGAAAGTATTGGGGATAACCTATATTGTTGAAATTGATACATAATCAGAAGAAGAGTTGGATAATGAGCAACTTGTTGAAAAATCAAAAGAGAAAAGAGAGCAGAATGATATCATGATCGACCTCATAACAAAGCCCGAAGAAGTGGAGCCTCCAAATATGGATTCGGAGAAAAATTGGACGGGATTTGAAATTCCCTCTTACTCTCCTTCCTCACCCAAGGAGATAATTGATTCTCACGATTTATCAGCTTGTGCACATTTCATTCTAGGATGTAGAGGACAGGATAAGAAGAGAAAAGGAGGCCAAAGGCAGGTGGAACCCAAGCCATTTAGATTATATAGCCCTAGCTACTAAGCTCTCCTTAAAAAAAACAGAAGGTTATTGCTATAGAACAAAAATCTCAAAAGCCAAATGAAATATCACAAGTTACCACACAGTAATGCAGGAAATTTAATGGGAGGTATGCAGGATGAGGAAGTTTCAGAGGAAAGAGCATAAGGTTGTGCAAAATTCCATGTGGAAAAAGCACAAATGATTTTCAATACTTTCTTGGATGATGTCATTACTAATACACATGCCTTCATACAATTGAAATCATATTTACCCCAATGGAGGAATAAGAATGAGATTTTTGATCTGGCAATCATCAATAAGGAGTCCCATAGGAAAGCCATAGAAAATATTAAGACCAGATGGTTCCCCATGTACTTGAAACAAGAATGGAAATGGGTTGAAAAGATTAAAAGGTACCAACAATAGTTGGAGGACACAAGGAAATTAATACAACAAACCATTGAGATTTTCTTTGAGTATATATACAACAGAGAGCCACCTAGATGTTACTCTCTCTTCGTGCATGATAGATGGGCAATTTTCATATTGAGGCAACTAGCAGCTGGATAGCCCCACAAGATCAAACAACCAGATGACTTTGTCAGTATGTATATTTCTACAGAGGTGAAAGATCATAATTTATTATGTGAACTCTATCTATACAACTTTGTCTTTTCGGATAATGCTCGGTGGAATCCCAACCCTAGTGTTGGGCATTTCCAATTACTGGAATTCACTTCCCATATATTTGGTCTTTTTCATTGGAAAAAGGATGTTAAATTTTAGGGGAGAATGGAGTCAGAGGAAAGATTAAATGTAAGGGATGAATACCCTCTACCTCATCTAATAAAGGACAATCTACAAATATTGAGAGTAGATCCGGGGGATATTGTTACTATCAGACACCATCAAAGGTATTCCATAAATGATTTCCTGCAGGTCTCCAGGGCATATTTTGTGGAGGCATTGTTGATATCCCATGATATTTGGGAGGCCTCCCTAGGTACTTAAAAGATAGAAACCCGATGGGATACCAATATTTCAGTTTATCCCTTAATAGGGATTCCTTCTATGTCAACTCTTTGTTAATATATGGCACGAAATGGGTGGGCCTTAGATTTCATCTTCCTATTATATGGTGTCCTAGCAAATTCTACAGGGCTCCTCTTACCTGGGATGAGGAAGAAGAAAGGACTCAATGGATGCAACTAGATAGAACCTTGGGATAATATAACACAAGTGAATTTGGGCACCCAGCCTATGACTGGGGAGCAGTGCACGCAGCTATAACAGAGACATAATAAGTTGCATGAGGAAATGCAACCGAGCCAGTAGGGGGGTGATAATGAGTCCCCATTTTGGCATATTTTTTTCTTCCTATACCCTATAAAAATATATACATTTTTCCTCTTTATACATGATAAATACTTAGTTATTGTATTTTTTTACCTCTTCTAAGATATTATCTAAATTTCCATATATTAATCTTGATTTATTTTTATGGTTAAGGTTTGGTGTGGATTTTAAAAAGAAAATTTCAATTATCGTATGTGTAGATATTAGTAATGCTAACTATGGTTGTAAAGTACAAAGTTTTCCAAGTTCCTCAAAACAAAATATGAAAGATTGTTGTCACGGCGTAAGGGTATTTTAAGAATATATATCAAAAATCTAATATAACACTAATGTATATCAATATTCAATATATGTGTGTGTGTGTATCAGCTCCAGTGCATTATATCAACACATTATCTTACTACCTACAACAGATTCAAAGAATTAAAATCAGCAAAAGATATTTAGGATGCACCGGAAAAGACAAATTAAAGAAAAGGATCCTCGGTCTATGCTACAACAAGGTCATAATTATATCAAGAAGATATGCTTTCACCAGGACGAATTAAACAAATTCAGCACGTTCCAAATAGACCTTGATCCACTTACACAGTTAAGAAACTAGTTCATCTCTAGTGGAAGGAATCTATGGGTCCGGAATCCATTTCCCATTAGTTGCCATGTAATCGCGCATGTCCCAGCAAATCAGCAAATAATAGAAGTTAGGTTGTTCAGACTATTAGCATAATAATAGGAATTGGTAGTGCTATATTTAGCTAACCAAATTCCCTCAGTTTGTATATATATTAGTCTGCTAGTGTGTGTTTCATAGTACGTATGATATCAATGTGTGTTTCACTATAGTGAATTGTAAGAGCCACAAGCTCCAAGTTCAGAATTTTAATAGAATATTGGTATTATGTGTTGAGTGTTAAATTATTGGTATGTTGGTGTTTAATTGAGAAGCGTGAGCATAGGACTACCCGTGATACATGGCCCGCTCACAGGTACGGTCCTATGTTGTGAATATATGTATATGTTGGTATTACTTACTTTACATTTGTCAGTTTATTTTTTAGCTTAAGTCTATACCAATTTATTCTCGTTTTAGAATTTAGACTACGAAATAACCACACGCTGCATAATGGCCACATGTGCCATGCTGCAAAATGGAAACTAAACCATGCTAGGACTTAGAGTGATATAGATTATTGATAACCCTGTCATCTGTTGGTCACTATAATTGCTTAATTAATTTCAAACAACCAAGTGAAACATAAATTATCAACCCAGGGAAGTCTTTTGTTTCAAAGGTAGCTGCGCACTATATATGCTCAATTCCAAAAGCACTTAGTATTGTAGTAAAGA